>JABUQX010048115.1:30000-36013 GCA_015478945.1 Trachelipus rathkii
TTTTTTCTCATCCCATAATTGCTGAGTACACAAAGGCCTCAAAGGAGTATGGGCCTATAGCACCAAATCGTGATACGGCACACCATACCGTTAGTTTAGGGGAATGTAGTGGAATATCCTGGATAACTCGGGGGTTATTTAATGATAAGTAGCGGAAATTTTGCTTATTAACAGCCCCACACAGTTGAAAATGTGCCTCGTCGCTACTGAAGAAGGCTACCTCGGGAGGCATCTGTGCGAGCATTTGCGCACACAAATCTCGGTGGTTTACATAATCTGTTTGCTTCAATTCCTGAGCCATCATTATTTTAAATGGATGGAAATGTAAATCCATATGCAGAATCCTTCTCACGCTATGGTCGGATATTCCCAAAGCAACAGCATGCCGTCGGGCAGAACGTCGAGGCCACTGCACTACCGCTGCTCTTACTCGCTCCACATTTTCTGGTATTCTGATGGATCTGCGTCGGCCATGTGTATCTGTTCGTAGTATACTACCAGTTGACTCTAATTGTCTAACTCAGGACAAAATTGTGCTCGCCTGAGGAACGGGATCGTTACGCGGAATGTTGAACCGTCGCCGAAAACCCCTTTGCGTCGCGATCACAGAATTGTTTTCATAAAACGCCCGCACGGCAAAGCCATGATGCACTCCCGTCCACACCATGTTCGATACTAAAATGGGAATGTCGGCGGAAGAAAACGAGACCGCGAGCATCTGCCTCCCCCGACTCACCCCCCAACAGTGAACCCCCAAAACTGCTCAGTTGGTTCTGCCGACACCTTGTTGTAGATATTATATATATATATATATATATATATATATATATATATATATATATATATAATATATATATATATATATATATATATTATATATATATATCTATATAGTATATATACTTATATAATATAATAAGGAGTATAAGAGTAGTATTTGGCCAGGTTTCCTTCCTAATTTTAGGTAGGGGGAGGGGGTGTAGGACAATAATGTGGTAAGAGAGGGTAAATTCAGAGAAAGGGAAAATCATCATCCGCACCGCACCGCATCAGCACCTGAAGTTGTGTCCTCATTATGTTATCGAGTATGGTATGGGTTCTTAGGTAAACAATAGTGGCGAATTCGAATCATTGGTTTATAATTCGGTATTTTTATTATTTTTAATTTTAATTTTTTATTTTATTTATTTTATTTATTTTATTTATTTATTTATTTATTTATTTATTTATTTATTTATTTATTTATTTATTAATTTATTTATTTATGTATTTTATTATTATTATTATTATTATTATTATTATTATTTATTATTATTATTATTATTATTATTATTATTAATATTTTGTATTATAATAAATATTATTATATTTTATCTTATTATTATTATTATTATTTGCTATTACTATTATTATTACTAATATTAGTATTATTATTATTATATTATTATTATTATTATTATTTATTATTGTTATTATATTAGTACTATTATTATATTTTAATTTTTTATTTATTACTAATTATTATTCTTATTCACTAGTTTGTTATTATGATGTGGTCTTGTTATTATTATATTTTTATTATTATTATTATTATTATTATTATTATTATTATTATTATTATTATTATTATTATTATTATTATTATTATTATTATTATATTTTTATTATTTTTTTTTTTATTATTATTATTATTATTATTATTATTATTATTATTATTATTATTATTATTATTATTATTATTATTATTATTATTATTATTATTATTATAATTATTATTATTATTATTATTATTATTTTTATTATTATTATTATTATTTTTATTTTTATATTTATATATATATATATATATATATTATATATATATATATATATATATATATATATATATAATATATAAATAATATATATATAGATATATATGGTATATATATAATTATATATATATATATATATATATTTATTATTTATTTATTTATTTTGCCTACACTCTTTTCCCGCTTGAGCGGGGTAGTGGTACGTACAGCCTCCTCATTCACACTTCCCCTCATCTCGCCCCCACCCACCTCCTCCACCCCACTCTATCTCTCGCCAACACCCTACCCTCTTCCTCCCTCATCCCCCCCTCCTCCAGCATCTCCTTTATTCCATCCATCCACCTCCTCTCTCCCCCTTCCTCTCCCTCCTATCCCCTCCGCCTCCCAAACTCTCCTAACCACTCTCTGTTCCTCCATTCTCACTAGATGCCCATACCATCTTAACATTCCCTTCTCCGCTCTTCCCACCAAACCATTCCTCCAATCACATCTCTCCCTCACCACCCTATTCCTAATCCTCTCCCTTCTGCTAACCCCGCAAACCGCTCTCAACCCCTTCATCTCAAATACTTCCAACTTCTTCCTGGACCTGGCATTCAACCCCCACGTTTCACACCCATACAACACCGCTGGTACACAAATTTTTTCAAACATACTTATCTTAACTTTCTGTGATAAATCCCCCCCTTTCCATAATTCTCTCAGACCACTCAAAGCTCTCATTCCTTCTCCTACTCTATGTTCTATCTCCTCCTTCATCCCTCCCCCCTTACCCAAATCCATCCCTAAATATCTAAAAATCTTTACTTCTTCCAATACTACACCCCCTACTCAACCTACTAACCCCCTCCCCCTCTCTCTTTCCTCCTCCTCAAACACTAACACTTTACTCTTACCTGGATTTATTTTAAGCCCCTTTTGTCCACACATTCTCTCAAACTCCCTCACCAAGTACCTCAGCCCTTCCGCGTTCTTCGCCACTAGGGCAGTATCGTCCGCAAACAGTATCATGTTCACTTCCCTTCTATCATTCCCATTCATCAATTCCACCCCCCTCCCCTCCCTCACCATTCCTCTGCAAACACTCTCCATAAACAAATTGAAAAGCCACGGCGACATTACACACCCCTGCCTCAATCCTCTCACCACCCCAAACATCTCACTCTCCCCTCCTAACACTCTCACACACATTCTACTATTCCTATAAAAGGCCCTAATACCTTTACCTAATTTACCCCCCACTCCATTTTCCTCCAACACCCTCCACAATTCACCCCCTCTTTCACTTCTATCATATGCTTTCTCTAAATCTAAAAAACACCCATACACTTTCCCTTTCCTCTCTATACTTTTCTCCACAAGCATCTTTAGTGTAAACACTTGGTCCACACACCCTCTTCCCTCCCTAAATCCTCCTTGTTCTCCCCCCATTCTCCCCTCCGTTAAACCTCTCACTCTCTCAATCAGTATTCTCCCATACACTTTCCCTACCACACTTAAAAGACATATACCTCTATAATTCCCACATTCCATCCTATCCCCTTTTCCCTTATACAGGGGAACCAAACAACCATCCTCCCAATCCTGTGGTACCTCACCACTCCTCTCATCCGACATATATTATATAACCTATACAGCCATTCCTCCCCCCTATACCTCCCTTCTGCAACATTTCCATTCTCACACCATCCAGACCTGCGGACTTCCCTTTTTTTCCTTTATTCAAGGCCCTAATAATTTCCTCCATTTGTATTTCATCCTCCCCCTCCCCCCCCCAATTCCCTCCCCATCCTCACCTCTTGCAAATCTTCCTCCCCTCCCCCACCCACTTCATTCAATAATCCACTAAAATACTCCCCCCACCTCTTCCTCACCCTATCCTCTCCTCCTATCCACTCCCCATCTCCTCCCTTGATCCTCTCCCCCAACCCCTCCTTCTTCTTCCTTTTTTTATTTACTTCTTTCCAGAACAACTTGCTCCCCGATTCAAAATTTTCCGTCACTTTTCTACACCATTCATCTTTTGCTCTTCTCTTCGCCCTCTCCACCACCCTCTTTGCTTCCACTCTAACCCTTCTATATTCCTCCCAACTTCCTTCTCTCCTACTTCCCAACCATTTCACATAAGCCTCCTTTTTCCTTTTCACCACCTCCTTCACCTCCTCACTCCACCATTCGCTCCCTTTCCTTCTGCTTGCACCCACTTTACTCCACATACCCTTCTAGCCTCTTCACATACTGCCTCTTTAAATCTCATCCACTCCCCCTCCACCTCCCCAATTCCCGTCCCCCTCACGTCTCTCCACCTATCCTCCATACCTCTCCTGAACTCCCTCTTACACATTGTCTCCTCCAATCTTTCCACCTTTATCACTTCTACTCTCCTCTTCTCTCCCCTTTCCCTAACCGTCACCTCTCCTCCCACCCTTATCCTAGCAACCACCAAATAGTGATCCGATATCCCCCTCCCCGCCCCTCTAAATACAATTTACATCTAATAACCTGCCTCTATCCTTCCCATTTACACACACATAATCCAGTACCGCCCTCCCCCCCGTTATCTCACTCTTCCATGTATACTTATGATTTTCACTTTTTTTGAACCAAGTATTCCCCACTATCATTCTTCTTTCAACACACAACTCTAACAGACTTTCTCCATTAACATTCCTCTCCCCTACCCCAAATGGTCCTATTATTCTTCCCACCCCCTCCCTTCCCACTCCTGCATTCAAATCTCCCAATAGACAAATTTTATCATTTACCCCGAAACTTTCCCAACACTCATTCAACTCGCTCCAAAACCTTTCTCTCTCCTCCTCCCTCGCTCCATTCACTGGTGCATATGCGCATATAAAAACCCACATTTCCCCCCCGAATTTCACTTTTACCCACATTATCCTCGAACTCACCTGGCTGCACACCCTTACCTTATCCCACACCTCTTTCCTCATAACTATTCCCACCCCTTCCCTCGCCCTCACTCTCTCGTTCACCCCTGATATCATACCCTTGTATTTTCCAAAGTCCACCTCCCTCTTTCCCTTCAGCTTAGTTTCTGTTAACCCTAGCACATCCAACCTTTTTTCTTCAAACATTAACCCCACTTCCTCCCTCTTCAAATCCTCGTTTACCCCTCTCACGTTCATACATCCCACCCTAATTACCTCTCTCCTCCCCATCTTTTCCCTTCTTCTATATATATACTCACTCAGGCTGCACGCTTTATGGGACCCCCCACCCTAGGCACTTCCCAACACCTAAGGCCACCACCCCGCTCACCAAATATACCCACAATAAAACAATAACAATAAAAAGGTTAAAATGATAATATAAAAGGTTAAAACCTACCCTCTATCAATTTATATTTATTCCCACACCTTTTCTCCCTTTCCCTCCCTTTCTTTAAAATTTACACCCGTTAAAACTTTATCTATTAAAATCTTTATTTAATTATTTAAAATTCTCTATAGTAACCCACAACATATATATTCTTCGCTTAACAACAAACCGCCACATATATACTTTAACCTAACTTTATAAATTTCTCTCTTAATTAACGACAGGACACAGAATATATAAGCAACTTAAATAATTATTTTCGTAATAGTGTCATTAATTCTCAAATAATTATTCTCGTAATAGTATCATTAATTCACTAAACAAAGTTCTCCACTTTGAAAACACACCTCGTTTTAGACACAGTTTTATTAATTACAAGGATAGTTTACGTATGTCATATTACTATGCTATTAAAATATACCTACGCCAACTTAACTAAAATCACCCTTATCATAGATCTGGTATCTGCTATATACAAGACACTGCAGAAAGTTTAAATTATGTAATCAATTACAATATTTCCAATAAATTAGAGTGTTTCCAATAAATTAGAGTGTTTCACATATACAAATCCTTTAGTAAGTCCAGTTCGAGAAGGCAAGGTAACGAAGCTTCAATTTTTCAGCATTTCAACGAAGACGAAAACGTGACCAAATTCCAGCAGTCGAGCAGTTTGTACGTCCGGTCAGTCACAAGGCAGAAACATTTATTTGCAAACAACTGTGATTTTTGTTTTCAAACTACACTCTCTTCGGATATCGAATGCAATTTACAGTTTGGTTTAACACTTCACTAATAAATTTCGTGATTCTTCTGTCTCTTCTGATATCAAATTTCATAGGTCTAGACACATACTT
>JABUQX010048116.1:0-36144 GCA_015478945.1 Trachelipus rathkii
AAGAGAATGGAAATAACTCCCAGCACTCTTGCCACTTCATAATTGGTGACTCTAGAGGTTGAACACCACTTCTCTTCGGCATCAGTTCCTGGCAAGCAGGGGTTTCTCTTCTACGGTGCCACAAGCAGCAGTTTCTCTCCTATGGTGACGCAAGAAGAAAAACACCCATACTGAGGTAGAAGAAGATGCCTTTTGACGATGAAGAGACGCAACAGCCCACAGCAGAAGGTGAGACCATCGCCGGGATCAAGGTTAAACCTTCCGTGTTTTCCGAGACCTCCGTTCCTACCTGGTTCAGAGTCTTAGAGGTACAGTTTTACCTTAGCAAAATAACCTGGGAAAATACGAAGTACTTCCATGCTCTCTTTCAGCTCTCAACAGATGTGGATCGTATCTCCTCTGCAGAACTCAACGCTCAAGCGTACACTCCGCTGAAGATATCAGTCATTACCATCTACGAGAAGAGCAAGAGTGAATTACTCTACGAATTTATGTCTAAACAAGCTTACAGTAGAGAAATACTTCGTTATGGTAAAAAATTGAAAATTGGAGAAGACATTATCTGAATGCAGTTTTTGAAGACTCTTCCAACCAACATTCAACCAACTGTAACTACGCAAACAGCAATTAGCCTTGAGCAAATTGGGATGAGCTATTTTCTAACGATTCTCATGTTGTTTTGGTTCGTCGCCATAGGAGCAGTGCCAGGGTTGGCATAAGTGTACGACCGATATTATTTTACTGTTTCTTTCCCCTCTTCTAGAGCTTCTTTCTCATGCCTTTCTCTTAATATATTATTGCAGCGGACAAACTTTAAGAGGGCGTAGCTGATGTTGCTGCTGTCTTAGATTCATTTCGTCTCATATCTGTAACTATTCTATTATCATTGGACAATATTTTTTCGGGTTTTTGGTTGTGTCGGCGAGACTCTTGCTTTACTTGGACTTTGTTCTCTCTTTTTGGCGCTCTTCCGGTCACTCGATGCTTCTACCTCTATCGCTAGTGAATGACATGTTATTTTGAACTTAATAGTCAATGTTCGCTGCCCATAGTGGTGATAGCTACGACATTATGACTGTTCTTTATCGGAAACTTCACAGTTATAGCTTCGATTTGAGATATTGTTTTTAGTAGTGTGACACTGTTTTCTGTACTAGCTGGAATTTGTGCATATTGTCCAATAACTGTATATTTGGATGCTGCGTCACTATCTGATCCAGGTGTACAACTTGGATATCGATTGTTTGGTATGATAAATCACTTGTCATGATCATTCGAAGTAAGTCTATTCTTATATGTACCTTCTTTCATAGCTCTCTTCCGTAGAAGATTCTCTTACCTCCAATTCGCTATTAGCATTGATGACTTCTAACATTGTCATTCTATCTGCTACTCAGGAGTTTGGCGTTGTTACCATTCTTTCTAAACTTCCATTGGCGTGGTGACGACTGGCATTTGAATTTAATCCATAGCGGATTTCCTGTTTCCATTTTTACGTAGATGATCTGTGTAGATTTCTTCCTCCAGTGTTTTGGTGCATTATAGCCTTTCAGCCGTCTACCCAAAGATAAACTAAAACTTTTCAGCAAAGCTAGATTAATTTTGATACTCTTTTAAAGAACTTCGAATCAATCAGACCTTCTTCGGGCTTCTCTCGCATCCACTTAATTGTGCAAAAAAATTAAAATAAAAATAAAAAAATTAAAATTAAAAATAATTAAAAAATCTTAGAACCTGCAACAAACTTGTGTTGGATTCAAATCTTTATACGAAGAGTTATTTATTAAATCTCCGCTCACTATATATATCAGTTTCTCACAACGTCTACATGGATCAGCTATTATTTTTCAGCAAATATTGACCTTCAGTAAAGGGCTTACCACCCAATTCAATCGACTCAGTGGTAGGAAGTTGGAAGACGGCCATTGCATCTCCTTTCGGCCTGTTTGAAATAGCGTTTCTTGGCATTTGGTTGAAATAATGCTGGCCTCTGACTTATTATCAATCGCATATACTGGTTACTCCAATATTTTACCGACATACTCTCTCTGTTATTTTATCTTTACTATATTCTCTAGTGACCTTGGTAATTTTTTCAGTCGAACTTCTGAGAGTCACATGAAGACCACATTATTCAGTGGACAGTATTCCAAAACTTCTTCAGGAATTAATTATATTTGATTAATTACTACTTTAGAAAAATATGTAAATTTTTTGCATGTTCCATCTTCTCATTATTTTTGGGATTATCATCATATTAACTTCATGGATGGACTGTTTCTCCTTCCTTATCAAAATAGACGTCCGAAATATTTTCCAAGTATTCTCTCTTGCCTCCAGAGTTCAGCAGCTTCTTTAGAAGATTCTTGGGTGAATAGATAGGATACTATCTTTTGCCGTTTTTATCTGCGTCTCCTGTGTTTTGCAAATCTTCGCCACTTGTTCTCTTTGGCAGAAAAAGCAAACACCATTCCAAAAGATTATAGTGCTCGTCACTTTGGATACTTACAGAATAGAGGAGGTTATTGTTTGAATACTCATATGAATTCAGTTCTTCAACACGCCTTACTATACTTTCTTCATTTTCTCTGCTCCGGTATGGTACAGTTGATCTTATCAACTGTTTGTGACATTTATTTATAGCAGATCTAGTACTTGCTATAGAAGCAGCTCTTCATTCTGATTGGTTGATTGTGACAGTCCGTAGCTCTAATATGATTTCTTTTCAGTCAGAGTAGCTATCAGAGACCAGCAGCGAAAATTCTACTCAGCTTCGATTCTCTGTTAACTCGGTATTGACTTATTCTTGGCATCAGGTTTTCATTGTCTTCATCTTTCATAATTGTCATTTATGTTAGGTAATTAGATAGGGATGTCAAATACTTGTGTATACTGATTTTCACAAATAACCTTCGTACTCAGTTTTTCTACAGTAGGAATGTAAGCATAATTTGAGATCGGTACATGCACGTCATCTTTTCTGTCTTACACTAGAATATGTCTCTTCAAATGATCTACCTTGATGCAACTGTGTATTGTTTTTTTCTTCTTTTAGTTTTAGATAAGCATTGTGACATGCGGACCTCAATCTGGCGGCTCTTCGCTTTGGCTTGCATCACGATGAGTCCAATATTACCATTTGGTTTGGAAGTCAGCGGGTTCTCCTCACTGTTCCTTCTGTTACATAGAGAACTGTAAGTATGATGTGTATGTCTTTTCATCTATCTCGTCCACTCTGACCGATTTTGTTGGGTCTAAATATTAGCTCTGTCGTTGAATCAATTTTCATCAATGATGTTGCTCTCTCATTGGAGTTTAACTGTTTGCGGTTCTGGCGGTCCGTCTATGATCAATCGACTACGTGTTAGTTTTTGTCCTGAGTAGTTGTTACATCTGTTACCTTTGGTTTTGCTTTTTTTCGGTGGGTTGGGTGGTGTAGTTTGATGATTCAAGTATTAGTAGTTTTTTGTGCTCTCGTCTCTTGTGGTGAGGCTCTGGTGGTGGTCCGTTTGAGCTCGGAGAGAAAGTAGGTTTTCCTGTTATCTGTTATTGTTTCCTCCGTGCTTTGAAGGATTAAAGTTATTGCGCAGTGGCTGTTTTTATTCCGTTACTTTCGTTTGATCGTGTTTTTAAGCTTTTTTATGCTATTATGAATTAATTAACGGTATATGCTTTGGTAGAGTTGTCTTAGTGGTCGTTGGTGTCGTTCTATTATTAAATTTTCAACATAATCATTATTAGGTAAAAACATACCCCTCATGGTATTGAGACAACTAGCGCACGGGCGCAGGGACTTAGTCCTTTTACATCTGCCACGAAGGATTTAATTGGCACCAGCCACCTTCTTTTGTCCATTTCTTATCAACTTTTAATTACCTACCACTTCGTGTGATAGTTGCCGTTTGTGCGCATTTTCATCACACTATGTATTTTAATCGGTTAAATATTTAAAAACCTCAGACACTTGTTCCTACGCGTGATCATTTGGTTTGGGTGCATTCTACACATAACTTTCTACAATCTGATAGACTGTCTATCTATTTCACTCTATATCCCGATAACCTACTGGTTATCGGACGTGTCTCCTCTTAGAGACATTCTGCGGTCTCTTGGCCAACGGTACTCTTCGTGAGCGGAATTCTCTCTCTAAACTCTCTTAGATTTACTTTTTCTATACTATAATATCCTATTATATTTCATTCTTCTCGTCTTATTATATATATTTTATTTATGTGTTTCTGCGCACCTGCAATTTGCTCTCCTAGAGGCCATGCTCCGTGCGATGTTCTAACGACCCAGTGCTCGTCCTATCTACTTGCATTCTCTAATTCTCTTTCATAACCACATTCCTATTACATTAATTTGTGCGATATAACCAAGAAGACATAGAGCATCCCTGCCTCACTTCGCCATTTATTATTAAAACAATTACTTTAACTCATTCTATTTAATTCTTATATATACGCTTCACATCTGCCCAAACATATATCTTTTATGAATTCATTCAGAAGTCTACCTACTACACCATATTTATCATTTAAGCACCATGCCATATGAGCTTCCTATATTTATATCAATATCATACCCTGTGTTGCAAAATTCCAAAGCGAAACCTAAAAATCTAATTTATTTCTCTTTTCTCCCTACAATTTTTTCTTTCAATCATCGGTTTTGTTTCAAAATGTGAGGAACATCTCTCTATTCGTGCTTTCTCGTGAGTCCTTAGGTTTTCTTATATATGCCACTCACATCAGTCCTTGTGTCGCACTCGAGCGCAACTTGTTTCGACCAAATATAATAACAAGTATACTGAGTGTCCTATTCATCCATAAAACTAATTCCTATCTACTAGCGAGTTTTACCTCATATCCCTTACCCTTAATATAAGGATAGCTGTTACTTATAAACAATGTCCTTCTCTTGTTTCTTGTTGGTATTTTGGCTATAGACCTTAATCCGTTTTTGGTGTAAAGAGTATTAGGGTTAAGTGTGAGATTGTGGTTGGCCATATAATACCTATATCTTCTTGCAGCGCGAGCAGAGATGGTCGCGCACAGCTAGGCTTGTTATTGCATTTACATTCACTATCACCTCTTCTTCGGACTGCTCAATGTTATTTTCGCATGATTTTTCGTGAAGTGTTTGTCCCTATCTACACCTCTATTGTTCCATCATTTCATACCATGTTTAACGAAGAGAGGCACATTCGTTTCCACTATTTCATTTTGGTTATTTTCGTACTGTTTTTGTGTCATGATTTCCCCTGTTACATTCCTTATATACTTATAATATATCCTCACTATATATTTTTTGTCTATTATTTTTTATTGTAACATTATATATATACATTTATGGGCTATGTATATTATTTATTTTTTTATTGGGTTTTTATTTGTATTGAGCTTGGTTTTTTTTTGGCGGGTTTTATTTCTATACTAGGCTAGTTATTGAGAGTTATACTACGTATATAGGTGTATTCTTATTGAGCGCGTTATATAATATTTATTGTTTTATGATATACTATATATAGTAGTGAGTTGGTTGATTTTTTTTTTTTCTATTGGACGTTAAATAACGTCCCACTACCCCCGCGGTCGCTGCGGGCGGGCGTCTCAGGAGCGATATATTGGTTCGCGACGGCGGGCAAGATTGTTGGTAGATCTTTTTTTTCTGATTATCATTATTACAAATAATTAATTTCTATGATGCTTCTTTCTTCTCTTTCGTCTTTTCTTTTTCTCTCTTCTGGGCTCTCTTCTTCTTCTTTCCCTTTCCTCTTCATTATCTCTCTTGTTCTCTGTCGTCTCTCTTCTCAGTTTCTGCTCTCTCTATTCTCTTTTTTATTCTTTCAATTTTTTGTTTTTTTCTTACTCTTCTTCATCTCTCTCTCTCTCTCTCTCTCTTCTCTCTTATCTCTTATCTTTTCTGTCCTCTCTATCTCTCTCTCTCTCTCTTCTATCTCTCCTCTCTCTCATTCTTCTTCTCTTTTTTCTTCTCTTCTTTCTTCTCCTTCTTACTCTCTCTCTCATCTCTCCTCTCTCTCTCCTATATATATATATATTATTATTTTATTTATTTTCTATTATTATATATTATAATTATCTTATATATATATATATTATTTATTTATATATATATCTTACCTTCTCTATATTAATATAACTACAACCTAGTTATATATTTATTTATTCTTTTTATATTTACTAAGTGTTTGCTAGTGTTGATATTTTCTTTATTCTTCGTAATGTCACTTCTTATTATTCACTTTTGATGATATGCTCAGTAGTATTTGTAACTTATAACTATTAGGTTTTTTTAACTAGACTGTGTCTTTTGGAAGGTTCATTGCTTGTTGCAGTATAGATGTTTAATTTTCTATATTAACTATTTTTGGTGTTAACTTGTTTTCTCCTAAAAATTTTTTCCATGTCACTATACTTCAACAAGAGCGTCTTGAAGTAGTTGTTATGTGCGACGCTTAGAAGACAGAATGTCTATTTTCACTTCATTTTTAATGCTTGTGTTTAAAAAGGACTACCGAAAAGGTTTGTGGGTTTGGGGTTAAGAATATTAAACTTGAGGGGGAGGTCGTTCAATTTAAGAACATTCGGCGAAAAATCATTGGATTTTTAGCGGATATTCTTCGCGTGAAGTTGACTGAGTATGCTATTCTTCGTCATCTGCTCTCCTATTATGTGTCTTTCGAGGAGATATTAGGTGTGAGTGGTTATCCTTGGGCGTTCTCAACTATAACTACGCAGGTATCGCATTGTGGATATAGTTTTATCTAAAGGTCTATTGGAGTCGTTAGAGGTGGGTCCTGGTTGGTTTTTTTCGCATGTTTTGTGGATTATTGGCGAGATTTTTATCTTTGGCAAATTTGGAGCATGAGCTTCATTTGGCCTTTTGGCTTTTTTGCTTTTGTCTTTTGGCATATACAGTGGACAAGCTGGTCTTTGTTTTGGATGTGTTAGAGAGCTTTCTGAATGTGATGTTGTAGGCTTGGCTTGCGCGCTTTGGTCTAATTTTGTCATTCTTGTGCTATTATTTCACATTTTTCAGGCCGGCACTCGGTGATGGGTTATCATTTGTAACAGAGCCATTGGTGATTTTATATTGCTAGAGTTTATGGGGTGATTTTTGAGGTTTTTCAAAGTTGATATGTATTCGGTAGGGTATTAGTGCTTCCATGATGTATCTGCGGATAAGTGTATGAATAGCACAGTAAGGATGTTGCGCTCTTTTTGTTTGTGACAAGGTTACCTTCACTCGTTTTCTTACATATCGGTCGTCAAGCGCCTTTTTATCTGGATGACAACACAGTCATTAAAGGGGAGCTGCTATGTGGAGTACGCTCGCTGATTCAAGGGGGGTTGATTCTTACAAAAAATTATTAAGCTTATAGCCGACTGTGATTCTATATGTTCTTTTTTCTTTTTCTAGCTCAATGACCTTGCTTTCTTATTTCCTGTTGGAGTTTTGCGTTGGGTTGTGAACATTGCTGCGTTCATGGTTTGACTGTGTTGCTTTGGCTAATATAGCTGTGAGGATTTTATGAGAGACATTGAAAAGGACATATCAATGGTAGCAAATATATCTACGAGTTCGGCAGAATACTTGGTTTTTCGATTCGATTTTAGATAAAAATAATGATACAGTGTTCCTAGGTTGTCGCTGGTGGATCTTGTAGAATAATTTTTGTTTCTTCCCAAGATCTGCCGTTTTTGTTGTATCTATTTTACGTTATTTTATTATATAATTGTTTTGCGATGTTTGGTGACTTAATCTTTTTACTCACAATTGATTAACATGTTTTCTCTTCATCGATTTCTGAGAAACTGTTTATACTCTATTTTTTCCAATCTAAAGGCATTAAATGCAGTTTTATTTTGTATGTTGGAAGCTAGCGCTTATCGCATTGATTCCGTAAGGTTTATGTTAGTGGTGTGAGTTATTTGGCATGTTTACTTTCAGTCATGTATTGAGGTGATGTGGTAAGATCGGGGGGGGGCTGCCAGCGCACTGTGGTTGGCTTTTACTTCGGCTTGCCCGCTGGGGCATTGGCTTTGTGATGAAGAAATTTATAGTTGAGCCGTATCTATTTTGATGGCAAAGGAGACTGTAAGGGTGTTGTGGATTGTAAATTTGTTGTTAGGCATGGTTCTTTGTATGAAAGACTATTTTAATGTCTATTAAGTACAATAATGTTTAATGAACGACAAATGTTGTAACGTATTCGTGCTGCTGTATTCAGTATGCTTTTTTTGCCTTTACGTTGGATTCCAAGGTTCAATCAGTAAGTGTATTAATATTTCAGTTTTTAACATGGTCTGCCAGTTCCTTTTATATATTTGTGAGTTTTATTTTCTCTGCTATATATATGAAAAATAGGCCGCTTCGAGGCTAGTCTTTTGCTCACAATCTCGGGTTCATTGTGATTATATTTGATTAGAGGGCTGTGGGTTTTGTATGGTTTTATGGTTTGTTATCTTACGTTTGGGTACCGAGTTATTTATTTTCTTGTTATATTATATATAGGCCTTATAGGTTACTATATTTGATCTTATAAGTAACCTTCTTGTTATGGCCTACTATTATTTTTTTTCCTTATCATTGATTTTCATTTTTTTTCTTTCTTATTAGTTTTTTTTTTTAGGTTTGATATAGTATATTATCATATTTATATATTATATTAATATTAATCTGGTAGTTTTATTTTATTATTAGTGTTTATGTTATTAGCTATTTGCTTTGTACTTATTGCTTTTGTACTCGGATCGGCGTGTAATTGCGTTTTTCTTCCTTTGTGCTGTTTTTTCATATTGATAATCATTTTTCTCTGGTCTTCTTTTGTAATTGTATACGTATTATAATTAGTGATTTTATTTCTTTTGGATTTCATTGAATACCATTTGATGAAAAGCTGTTTTTTTGGTCATTTACAAGTTCCTTAAAAACTTCTATCTTCCATTCTTCTCAGTCCATTATTAAAGACTAAAGGGGCGCACAAAAGTATAGGTTCGTCTTGGGTGGGGTTCTTGGCGAAGCTGACCTTAGTTACCTTTTTGGTCGTTGCTGTACTATTATTTATTATACTATTTATAGATTTTTTCTACTTGGCCCAAAATAGAAGCCTGAAAGAAATATATATTGTATATTTCTTCCAGATAAAGTATAAAGTTCATTATAGTTATATTATTTCTATGGGCTTACGAGGTGGTAGTGAGGGGGGTTGCTTGTATATAGGGTAGTGACGTGATAGCTTAGTAGTATATATATATTAGGGGTGAGGGTTGGGTATTATATGGGGTTTATTTATTGATTTACGCGAAGAAGAGTTTGGCTTTGTTGTCTGTATGCGGATCCGGTTTGGGGTATTGGTTATATTTTTGTGGTCTATCTCAAACATTCGACATGTGAACCTGTCGGACCTGATAGAGTAAGGTGACCGCGGATAATAGTAATTAATACTGTTAATTTTGGTTGCTGTCGTGTTGCGTTCTCTACATGAAAGAAACTTTTATTGTTTGGGAGAGTTGGTAAGTTTCCGTTTGCTCGCCATGCACGTACTTCTACGACAATCTAGCGCGATTGGGTGCTAAAGTAACAGATAACGTGAGTGATGGATTGCTCAGCGTGATGTGCCCTTTAGCGTTCTTTTTGTTCTTCCTGGCCTTCATGCTGTTACATTTTGTGTATTGGGTGTACATTGCTCCTTAGATATTTTTGTTGCGTTCTGTCGTTCTTGCTATACCAAGTTTGGTCGAGACTTTATCGATCAGAGTTACAATCTCTTTTAGTTCGATCTAATTCTTTCGTACCGTCTATTTTTCTTTACGCGATGTCTTTATTTTTGTCTTTGACGTATTTAGTAGTATTGTTGAATATTCTTTTCGGGCTTGTCACAAGTCGTTTGACACAGTACATATTCGACATCGTGGGAGCATTACCTGTCGGTCTATTTCTTTTTTACTCTTGCTTAGATTTACTTTTTATCTCCAGTTCTTTCAGATTAATCTATTCTTTTTTTTTCTCTACGTGCATTTATACAAAGATAGACACTAAGTGGACGTAGGTAGCAGTGTATTCCCTCGAAGCAATAATGATATACCGAGGCGACGTGTTGTCAAAATCCGTCGCGTTTTGCGGAGTTTCATATTTGCAGTTTGGTCAAAGATGTGTGAAAATGTATTCTCTTTATGTATATGTGTGCGGATAGATAGAAGCCTACAATTATGAAGGTTGATTCTTTTGCAACGCGGAGTCTTATTTTTACCATTCTTCGTTTGGATGGTTATTACAGGCTCCGGCAGCAGGATTCTGCGCTTTAACCGCTGGACCTTCCTTTCTGTTTCAGCAATTATGGGAATACAATTTATTTCGAGGGAGGGTTTTCTTATCGATTTTTACACTTTGAGATATGAATCTGTTTTGGTCGCGGGTGTCTATTTTCTGGATTGGGTGTGGCCCGAAAACAAAAACTGGTTTTAGCGGGCTTGTTTGTTAATGCTCAAGGTGTATGTTGAGGTCAGTTTTTTTCGCGCTGTTCATTTTTTGGTTCCTTTTGGTTAGTTGTACTTTTTCCGGACTTTTGTCTTCTTTTTGGCGAGTGTCTTTGTTTTTCTCTTTTTCCATATTTTGACAGTGAAATCGTCGGTTTAAAAGACGCCTCTGTATCCTTTGGTAATCTTTAATGCCCTTTAAATTTATGAATATATAGATTCCTTTGTAACGATTTCTTGAGTATTAATATTATCGAGGCTTCACTGAAAAAAACGATATTGTATGGTCGCGGACAAGCTATTCTACGTTCGGTTCGATTGTTGTCCTCTGCGGAGTTGCGCTTGCGAGATTGCGATCTGACTTGGCTTGTTTCCTTACCCTTGATAGCTTGTCTAAAATACCTTCTTTTCACTTCAATTGTCGTTTCTTCTTGTTCTTCGTGTCGATTTTTTGCGATTCGTGTTAAGATTGTTGTGAAAGTTCTAACTTATTCTCTGGACCGTCTTTTAATTGGACGAAAGTTCTTTAAAATTAGGATGGATCGCTGGTCTGTTAACCATTTAGGATATTAACAATTTCTTCTTTTGTGTTATATTTGGTTGCCTCGGTCGGTTTTATTCAGTGTGTCGTTGTTATTCGATTCCTAGTCGTTTGTGGAGATAGCCGTACTTGTGAGATTTCATTGGGTCCTTTTTGCGCCTTTTCCGCAGTATTTGGGTCCTTCTTTTTTTACTTCTGTTGCGAGATAATTAGTGGCCGGTTTGCATGTATTGGTTTTTTGCTTCTGTTTACCCGTGGTCGGGGTAATTTGTTCGTGGTATTCGACATCGTTCGCATTGAGGTTACCTTATATACCTTTTGGCTGGTTGTAAGTTTCCATGTTCCGTCAGATTGGTTTCTCAATTCTTTTGTTATGTATTGATAGGTTTTTTTCGCTTTTGAACATATATGACGTCACTTCACTATTCTATCTCATAGCTTGTAAGTCTCATTATTTTTTTATTGTAGGTTTACCTTCCAAAGATAGTAAAGTTGCAGTTAAGTAATTTTGTTTTCCTTATTTCATTTACTAAAGTAAATGTTATTTGTTAGAAAAAAAAAAATAATTATATAAAAAAAATAAATTGAAAGAAAAAAAGGTTGTGGAAAAGTACACTGCATTCATTTTTTGTCGTTTTTTAATAATTTTAGTAAGTAAGCGTATTTTGGACTTATGAAATTTGTTTAAAAATAAAAGCTGGTGAATGTTTAGGGACGCATTTTTGTTTTTGTGGTTATTTGTTTATTGTTATAATCTATAAGTCTTTGGTTTTTTGGCTCAATTCTATTAGGGGGGATGTCGAAGTTGATTATTGGGTTGGTGGTTATTGGGCCATTTTTCGAAAGAAAAATAGTTGGGTTTGGGTTTACTCTTGTCTTCTAACTTTTTCTGACGGGCAAATTGATATATGTGTAAATTAGGATGGGGTGGTTAGGCTTTAATGACCGAAATGGACCTTGTTTATTTGTGACCATTTGTATGTTAAGATAGCGATTGAGGAATTATTAGACCTCTTTTTAAAATCTTATCTTGTTTGCTGGTTAATTGTGGGCCCGTCTTTGCGCTATTCGACAAGGTTTAACACGCTATTGGGAGACTATTACATGGAATCAATTCTTTACATGGTCGTTGCTTTATGATTTCCAAGTCTGTCGGCGGCATTACGTTTAAGGTGTTCACGGAGTTTTCGAGTTATTTAAAGATTTTTTGTTGTTCCTTTTTTCGTTCCAGTTGTTGATAATGATAAGAAAGAGCTTTCAGACTGTTTTGGTTCTTACGCGAGTGTATATTGATATTCCATGCGTCCGTGCTTTTCTGTTCATTGTTGCCTCGTTTTGTAGAATCGGTTGAGTCAACCCTCCAAGTTTTTTCTCTACGAGGTGCGGTTTTGTTCAGTAAAATAAATGTTTTGCTTATAAAAATTTGTTTTAATCATTGTAATTGGAAAAATTTGAGTTTATAAAATATTTTCGTATCATATTATATAAAAAATTGTTGTAATTTTAGTATCTGTGCTTGTTCCAAGACGTATGTAATAAAAAAGCATGTTTTGCGTGCGATCTTTATTCGCGCTCTTTTTTCATTAGAATAATAAGTTTGCAGGCATGAAGGGTTATTTCTGGAAGCAAAATTGATGAAGAATTTTTTATTAGCTTGGAACTGTACTTACCGTTTCTATTCTTTAATCAATATATTTACTTGCAATGTTTGTTGGATTCTTTTAACATGATTGCTTGTTCAATATATAGACTGTTCTTCTTTTTTAAATAGATATAAAAACAAAAATTTTATTGCTTAGAATGGTATAATACTTTATTTAAAATTACTTATAAAAATTAAATGTTATGCTAAAAAATTTTGAAACCCTATTGTACCACTATAAAAGACGATATGCGCGACAAAGAGGGTGTTAAATTTTCGGAAGTTTGAGAAGATGCATTATCTTTGGAGTTTTAAAAAAAGTTTCGTCCTGAAAGTCTGTCACTATCAATGTAACGAATAATGTAAAATATTAATAATATTATTATATATATATATATATATATTATATATATATGATTAATATATATATATTATATATATTATATATATATATATTATATATATATATGTATTATATTATATATATATAGTATATATATAGTTATATATAATATATATATATATAATATATCTATTATATATATTTTAGTAAAACATATTGCAAGAAATTTATTATTAAAAATAGTTTTGGTTGACAAAAAATATTTTTGGCAATTTTTCAGAACAGAAAAGCTAGGTTTTAAATGACAAAGCATAAATTAATATGTCTCTTGACATTGTAATTCAAATGACTATATGTTGAAAAAAAAAATATTGAAAATTTAAAAATTTAACGGAAACTGCTCATGTGTGCAATGAATGTTCGATGGTATAATTGAAAGTCCTTTTTTCAATTAACTTATTATTCTATCGCAATTCACTTTATAACACCGCGTACGCAGGATGTATAGAGAGGAGAGAGAGAGGAGAGAGAGAGACGTGTAGTAATGCAATGGTATGTTCCGAGTATTTAACCAGTTGGGAGGAGAAGATAGTCGAGCAAGGAGAGAGAGAGAGAGAGAGAGAGAGAGAGAGAGAGAGAGAGAGAGAGAGAGAGAGAGAGAGAGAGAGAGAGAGAGAGAGAGAGAGAGAGACTTTAAGATAACGACTACAGCGACCATAGAAGTTGAGGAACAAGCAACAGAGAAGCAGAGATAACTACAAGCCCTCAACAATTACAAAGAGCTGTTTTCCCGGCAAGAAGAAGAACTTCCATCACCCTCTGCTCCAGCCTACAAAGAGGTTCTCCAGCTCCGGCTCACCCGCTCTGGCTTACAAAGAAACCGAGCTTTCCATCAGCCTTCAAAGAGGCTTTCCCCCTCAGGCTCTCAACTCTGGCTTACAAAGAAGCCTAGCTCTTCCGCCTGCAGAGAGGCCGAGCTCTTCCGCCTATAAAGAGGCATGGCTCTATATAATTTATAGTGATTATAGATGTGTTTTTGATGCTGATTCCAAAAATGTTTTTGTTTTCTTCATATCATGTAAAGTTATTTTCTATGGGCAAACAAACTTTTAACACTAATATTTGAACGTTTGAATAACAGAACCGGTAAGATGGAGACACATTCGTTCGTAAGATTGTTTGTTGAAATTTCAAATGCACAAAGTCGTTCATAACTCATTATCTTTGCGTGTGCTAATGCGAATATATATATATTTTTTCATTTGTGGGATACATTATTGTTTTCAATATCGCTTCGCTATCATGTGTAAATAATTTCGACATATTATGTTACATTTGCAGGAATTATGTCGTCTTAAAGCAAAGGCAGAATATAACAGACTTTCTCATACATGAATACTTTGGGTGTTTCGGCGTAAAATTAGGATATCAAGATAAAGCATGGGTACTACATAAGGTATGCCGAACGTGTATTGAAGCTTGTCGACTGTGAGGTAATGGTAAAAAATCATCCATACCTTTTGCTATTCCAGTGTTTTGGAGAGCACCCACAAATCATTATAATGACTGCTATTTCTGCCTGACATCTGTTCGTGGTTTTAATATTAAAAACAAAAATAGTATAACTTTTTGCAAACCTATAGCATCTGAAGATGTTCTTATAATCTGTACAAAATCCTGACGTGATACAAACTGTTAAGTTTTATTTTTAAAATGAGCAGAAAAATTACTTTTAGGAACACCAACTATCTGAAAAACCTCAATAAACGTTTTCATATATATATAATATATATATATATATATAATATATATATTTATATATATTATATATATAATATATATATATAGTATATATATATAATACTATTACTATATTTATATATATATATTATATATATATATATATATATTATATATAAGTATTATATATATATATATATATATATTATATATATATATATTATAGTTATATTTATATTTATATATATATATATAATATATATATATATATATATTATATTACTATATATATATATATATTATATATATATATATATATATATATATAATATATATATAAAAATATATAATGTATATATATATATATATATATATATATATATATATATATATATATATATATATATATATATATATATATATATATATATATATATATATATAATATAAAAATATTATGTATATATATATCATATTCGGATTTTGTACGCTTTTACGGGGGCCAAATATTATTTTGTTTTGTTTTTATGAGTACATATTCTTATACTATTCTGAAAGCATTTTTTAAATTTATACTTTTAACAACAACCATTGTTCTTTTCAATTTATGACTTACTCTTGTAAGCTCCAATAGGAATATTTTTTGCACAATGATAAGTGGTAATTTGTAAACTGGTAAAGAATTATGATTTGTGAATTAATTAATTCATGATTGCTGTAATATCATTAATATGTTATCCACTTACCACCATTGGGAGTAACAACTAGAGATTCTTGAGAAATGAGAAATTGAGTTGATAGTAGTTGGTAGCTTACTGGTATCATCGTACTCATACAAGTTTAGAACGTATATTATACAGCCTATAACTGTCCAGCCTACAACATCAGTTTTGTATGTAGACTGTGGCAACTGGCTTTCTGACAACTGCATATTAAAACAAATCTCTGACTTTTATATATATAGAAGTGGGAGGAGAATGATGTTCACAACTTAAAAATAGATTTTATTCAATCTCTCTTCTCTTCTTCAATCAATGACAACAATGAAATCATGTCAAAACTTAACGTAGGCAAGCCTAGGACCTTAATCCTATAAAAACAAAAACAGTCTTTAAGAATTGGGTAATGAAACTAGTCCCATGAGGCATATATCTGGAAATACAGTAATATTCCCCGACATACCATATGAGACGACATGAATTAACAATAACGTGTTTTATATTCCTAGCAATACCAAAGACTATTACTCGCATGCGAATCCCTCAGCCCTACATACGCTATAGAGCGTACGTACGGACAAGGAAAAAATCGTAAACATATAACGACTACGTTTAAGACCCTAGTAAATTCTCCGGTTATAGAAAAAATCGTTTTAGCCATAAAAAATGATTTTATACTTCGACGAATCGTATGCCAGTTATCATAATACAGAATAAGATAAAAAAATTTGGCACCAGCATTCATGCCTAGTAATTGCCGAAAGCATGAAAATGCCGGCTGTGAAAATTGCCACTACTACTTAAGATAAAGCACAATTTCCTAAAGGAATATAAAAATACAAGTTTTAACAAGTCGTAGTGAAAATAGACCTGCTCATATAATAAACTAAGTTATCCTAAGCCTCAAATACAACTAAAAATAATATAAGTATATGTAATAAAATACCAGTTACACTTGCCCCTTTTATGCCTCCCTATTAAAATACTAGACTAATATAGGACCGATTGCAATTTGCCGATTGACTATTCTTTGATTTTTTTAAAAAGAAAATCAAATGGTAGATATTTTTAATAGAGTGATTTTTCTATAATTTAGCAGTATTCTAATTTATTACACGCATTACATAACGTCACGACGATATAATATATAGTAACTTCGCCAAATGTATATATTCACGTGACCCGCTTAACGAATCCTAAAAATCGAATAAAATATTCAAAAAAATCAAAAAAAATCACAATTGATCTTATATTTTCAATAAAAATACAAAAAATCTACCCAAAGGCATTACCATCTCCTGCTTAATAAAATGCTAGCTACGGCTCATCACAAGCAATGTGGCTATAAAATCAATAAAACAAGTTTAATACTATATATAAATATATATACTATATATAATATAATATCATATATTACTATATATATATATATTAATATATATATATAATAATATATATATAATATATATATAATATATTATATATATATATTGATATATAATATATATATATATATATATATTATCTATATAATATAATATAATAATAATATAATAGCGAATCCAGGCACTCCCGAACAAAGTTCAGATGACATAGCTTAAATAAGGCAAATATAAAATATCATTTATATATATCAGGCAGCACATTTTCTACGCGGTCGCAAATAAAAAAAATATAAAAAAGAGAATTAACACGCTTCTTAAAAATTATAACTCATTTCCCATCCTTCGGCACTATATCGATGCACCTTCATATAACAATTAGCGTTGAACATAATTAGTTAAGTTTACTATCACAGAATTCAACGAAGATGCAAATTCCCTATACGACTCGAAATGTCATGCTATCCTCAGTACAAGCGCAACTAGCCTAAAATGTTTCGCATCATCTATCTTACAATCTAGGAGCTAAAGCTACGCAGGACCTAACACAAGAAACGATGGATAGAGTCGCTCAGGGTTTCTCGGCCACCTGGGGGACGACGCGGTAAGCGGACGAAACTGTCCCTCCGTCTGCCCCTCGAACCCCCTAAAAGGCCATATAAAAGAAAAATATATTTACTAACCAAGCGGCTTAAAAAGACATGGGTTATATGGCAAACATTTTGCCTCTTCGCATGAACTTCAATTGCACCCATCGCCGTTCAGAGGTCAATACAGAGTCGCTAGCCACTATCTCAGTCATAAGATTTACTAAAACTAATTTCAGTCGACGATTATTAATCAAATATTAGGATAAAGTAACATTTTTTCTTTAAGTCTTCTTCTTTTATTTTCATTGCTGTCAATTTCAAAATATGTTTATTTATTTGCCCTGATCAGACGTTATAGATTTCTTAGCTTACCATGCACTTGCAACTACTTCGATCTCCAGCGATGCTTGGCCATATAATATATATATAATATATATATTACTATAAATACTATATATATAATATACTATATATATATATATATAAATATGCAAATTTACAGTTTTCTGTTATGTTTCTGTTTACTTCAATCAATTTGTTCTTTCCTGGCAAAGTCTTGGCTTAAAGGATACTGGTCAAAATTTTCTGAATGATTGAATTATATACATATATATATATATATAATATATATATATATATAAATATAATATACTATATTATATTATATACTATTAATATATAATTATTAGTATATAATAAATATATAATATAATATATATATATATAATACTATCTATATATTCATTAAAAATGCAATTTTAAAATAACTACACGAACACACTAGCTAGACAAAGACCCGCCAGTAGCGTATTCAGGTTGTCTGGTCTACCTTGCAGACCACTCTACGTGCGAACGCACCGGAGCTGACTCTTCCGACTCCCCATACTCTGTACCCCCATAACGGCTCAGCCAAGCCCTCCACCCTACAAAGAACATAATATTTTCCAGTTATTGAAATATTCATCGCGGCAACATATTCTAAGAAAGTTTCCCCCATTTAATGGCGGCTCGAGCACACAAGAAGGAACCAAGCAGGCGGGATACGAAGTTCGCCCCCAGTACATCCACCGTGGACATGGCCGAGAGAAAACCGACTCCTGATTAGTCCCATCATTAGCACGCGTTTTAACCCTATGCGCATTCTAGTCCCCGTTGCTCGAGATCCCCTAAATTGGCGAAATATTAAACTTAATTTTTATTGTCACTAAAAATATTTCCTTCATAACGCATAATGCCACACAAAAAAATAAACATAATAATAAAAAAAATATTGAAATCATAAAACTCATCTCCTCAAAACTTATTACGCTGCATGTGTCAAATATATAATTTGTTCAATTACTGATAATGATGCTGCCATTCTCTTAGTGACTTATCACTGATCCAAGTCAGCTTCTAGATCCAGAAGTACCTGACAACATACTATTAAATATTATATACTTATTATAATATATAATATAATATATTATAATATATATATGCACTCAATATACTATACTACAATTAATTAATATATATACATCATTTAACTATAATAATATAATATATTATAATATACCATGTATACATATATCTATATATATATATATATATAAAAGATTTCAAAAGTACGGAATAAGTAAGAGTAATATTATCAAAGGCCTAGAATAATAATATATCACTATATATATACTAATCTATATTAATATACTATATATATATATTTATATAATATATATATAATATATGATATATATATATATATAATATAATTATATATAATCATCCTACTACACTATACTACTATAGTAATGTATATATACTAAGTTATCTATATATCAGAAGCCCCGGTGCAGCCTGACCTAAGCCAGGGCCCACTCGCCGAATAGCTAGCTCCTCTCAACTGACATCCCCCCCCACCCGAAGAGTATACTCGCACATGCCCAATCTTTCTCTTCCAGCTCCCAGTCAAAAAGCATACAAGGTATATATATATAATATTATTATATAATATAGTATATAATATATATATATATTATACTTATATATACTTATATATATATATATAAATTATATCAATATATATACTATATATAATATACTATATATATATATATATATATATATATATATATATTATACTATATATAATATATTTATACTATATATTTGAATATGTATATATATAGTAAATATATATATGTATAAATAATACTATATATTATAATATATAATTATATATAATATATATAATATTACTATATATACTATAATAATTATATATAATAAATATATGCTATTATAATATACTATATAATATATATATATATATACCTATTATTATATCATAAATCTCTAATACTACTATAATATCATTTATAACATGAAGCCATAATATATAATTCGCCCTCTATACTACTCAGAAAACACCACTTCATGAAAGCATAGCCACTACAACTAAACCCATCGCACACTTTACAAATAAAGAAAAATGATGAACAGACGAAAGCATTCTTGCAGAAACACACTTGTACCATAATTGAAACTCATTACGTTTATGTGCGGCGCCAGCCAAGGGAGCTCTTAGATTAAGGGGCTCAAGTACACTGGACGCATGGAATTATCAACATCAGCTGAAAATGACCGAAAAATTTTAGCGGACAAATCTTTTAAGGTTCGATGCAATCGGAGGGACCAGCGTTTTGGAAGAAGCCACTTACTTCTATTTCGTCCGAAAAAAATTCAAAATGTAATAAAAATTCGTATATGATTATCAGAAGAAAAAATATTACAGTCATTTAGTCAGCTGTATACAAGCCAAAATAGCTGGAAAAGAAGTTAAACAACAACACAATTTTTTTAGTATTAAAGCTGCATGAAACACAAAATACGGGAATATTTCCCAACAGACACAGTTTTCACTTTGATGATAAGGTACGCGCAATGGTAAACTTGCTGATGCGAGGTGATACTCCATTACTTTAAGAGAGGATTATTTTTTCATTGGTTCCGGCGTTTATGATATACTCAGGGAAAGCATTGGCCCAATGAAGTTTGGAGAAGACCTTGGCCTTATCTTGGTTTATTAAAACTCGCAAAGATTAAGATGCGCCTAAAGGATATGATGAGCCTCTCCAGACGAGGCAATCCCGAGACAGGAGTGCAATCCTGTTATTCGGATATGAGACTCCTAAAGCTCTATACACACATTGTGATCTGAAGCCCACATTGTTCTAATCTATATCTGCTCAGCACTCTTCTTCACACAATTAGCCAGATTCGAAACGCTCTTATGATCATCATATCTGAAATACTGCACTTTTTACCGATACGCAATCCGCCAAGCCGCACAAAACTATCCTGAGAATAAATAAACAAGACGTTTCTCTAGTACAAAACTCAAACAGAGGTGGGATCAAAAGACTGTGCCGGAGCACCATGATTGTTGTGAACGCGACCATAGCAACCGGTTTTCACTTTTTAAAGAGACTCTATTGAGCCAATATCATTAGCCGCTCATTGGAAAGAAATAATAGATATTGCCCCTACGAGTAGAATCTATCACAGAAAGGCCTACTTCGTATATAAATTCAATGCAAGTAAATATTAGATCCAATTTTATAATAAACATATAACGATTTCAGTAATTTACTATTAGGAATAAACCTGCCACCCTTGTCAACACAAATATATCACAGCAGCTTTCCATATGATCTTCCGAACAGTTTGATCAGTGCAAATAAACCTCTAGTGCAAAAGGCACATTATTCAAATCTTCTCGCCAAAAGATAAAGACAAAAATGCAGCACACAGCAGTTTAAAACCATATTCACACAGCCTACAAAACTGTCAAGCCCGACATGCCTCTTACCTGGTATGTAAGAAATAACATATTCCAAGAAACTTTAGAAAGTTCCAGAAACATCGATATGCCTATATAGTTCATACACTTCAGATCCGAATCATACTTACCACATCTCAGTTTTATAATCTCCGTTATTATGATGATCTAGCACTTATCATTCGTATGACTGAATCGCATCTTCTCTCGAATACTGAAACACTATCCATTCACTTCAGTAGCTATAATTTACCAGAAAAAGTACAACACATGCTAACCTTATAGCATATTGAACAAAAAGCATTACCTCTCTACTCATAAAGCAGACGCCCACATATCCAGACCTCACTGATGGATACACTAACAATGGAAGCTGTGTCTCTGCCATAGCCAGTAATAGAGCTGTTCAGCAAATGAAAAACTCAAATAAATGCCGATACGTGATAGCTTAGCGCTGTTTGTCTGACAAGAGGAGGTTTCCTCAGACTTTGCTACTCTCCAACCCTGAATCATTCTTACGCATGTATAATGCCTGTATCCACCAGCCCGGCAGCAACCCTAGACAAGATACCACCTCTTACGAAACCATTAAGACACCGCCAACCGCTGCTAGCTAACGTTCATTTAACGAGACATAAGCTGTTAAGGCACTCGCATCCGCGCAATACCATGCATTACTTAGTCTTTCACGCCCTTTAACTACATGTCAATTCATCGCCAAGCATCATCAGCACACGAAAGCTACCAGCCCATGATAATATTCTTGAACATCACCTCTACTAGTCAACAAAGCAATGACCGAAACTGAAATTATAAGACTTATATAAACACGACATACGTAAAGCTCCCCTATATTGAGAAATTTTACTATATTATATATATTACTATAATATATATATAATTATATATATAACTATATAATATATAACTATATATATATATATATATACTATTATATAGATATACTATATATACTATTATATATATACTATATTATATATATATACTATATTATATATAATAATAATACTAATTATATATATAATATATATATATATATAACTATATATATATATATATAATACCAATCATATATATATAATTTAACTTTCAGTTTAGAACATGTAACCATTTGCGACAATCGGCAGGCCTACCCCCCGAAAACAAATTCCTGGCTAACGCCGCGCCTGCATACTATATATAATTATATACTCAATATATATACTATATCTCATATATATATAATATCATATATATCATATAATATATATATAATAATACTATATATACTATATTATATATATATATATTATATATTATATATATAATATATATTATATATATAATATCAATGTATATATAATATATATTATATAGATAATATATAATATTAATATATATATATATATATATATATAATAATAATATATCATAATATAAATATATATATTATATATATATACATCATAATAATATATATATATATATATAGTATATATATATATAAAATATCTTAAACAAAGACATAAAAGTGAAAGCCGTAAAAAAATTACTTAGCCTTTCTCCGCGCATTGAACGTACACCGCATTGTGCCCCGAAATGAGGAAATAACTACATTGCTAGAATTCGCTTATACGCAACTTGAAGCATATCGCCCTCAACCCAAAAAGTTGAGTTCCAAGAAAACTAGTTTTAGAAGCAATGGTAGGTTCTTCAAGTCGGACAGTCACCGCGATCCAAGCCTGTCCTATCCTTACATGTTTCTAAATAAATAATGCTAGTTGGTTAAATATTGCCATAATCGCAATCTTTATTATATAGATCTGTAAAAAAAGAACGATTAAGAATGGAAGTAAAGAATTACTCGCCTTCTCCGCCGGCATTAGCAACACACTTACTGCCACAAAAAAATTCCTTTACCCAAAATATTATCCTCTACCTCATCTTCAATCATTCTTCCTTTCAAAAAAAATCATTATTTAAACCACCAAACTAATACCAGCCACCATACTTTCAATTTGATACACAAATAATCACCGCTTAAGTAGTCCATAATGCAAATAACATTTACATTAAAGCTAGAAACAACTATGCACTCGTCATCCCGCCCGTCAATACGAACACAAGATGTGCAGCCGTCACTTCAAGCACAACACGCTCAACCTCGCGCCCTCCACATACACCAGATCTACACACAACCATACTATCAACATAGGAACCACCAGAAGACCACCCATTATTACATGAATAAGCCTTCCCTTAGAATATTAAACCAGAATTACCTTCTGCATCATAACATATTCCACTAATTACAATATACAAAGAAAGTGACTACACCAAATTTAGCATCCACAATAAACAATCCCATACAATCAACCAACATCACACTACATCCTTATTTCCTTTCAAAAAATTAATAACCAAAAAAATATTTTGTGATAATTTTATTTTATGTATTTATTACTATATTTAATATAGTTTAAACACTAACAGCACGCTGACAAGACGACCTAGCCATGTCCATCGAAAGCTTTCGCTGAGTATTCCTTTCATAAAATCTTAGTAATATTTGCCGATATTAAACTTGTTAAGCTCTTCAATTAATATAAGAACGATTAGATTGCTATTCTATATTGCGGCATAAGGCATCTCACATAGATCATATATTATAATTAAGACATTCATTAACGAATTTACTTAATTATATATTACTAATCCTTATATATATAATACCTAATATATTAATATATATATATATAATAATATATATATAAATATATATATCATATATATCAGTTAGTAATAATATATAATAATTATATAATATATATATATAATCATATATATATTATATAGAAATATAATTATATAGTATATATAATAATACTATATATAGCATATAATTTCATAATTTCAATTTTTTTAATCAATTTTTAGGTTTATTTAGTTATTTATTTATTGTTACGTTTCATCTATTTTTTCTTTGAAACATTTTTTATATGTAAACAAAGACTGAATTTTTTCCATACTAGCATTAAGATTTAACATTTTTAAGCTTAAGTTGCGAAACAAGTTAAGTTAAGTAAATTAAGCTTAACTAGTAAAATAAATTATATTAATTTTATGATATTGCCTTTTTATCAGTAAGTGCAAATGCTAACTCTCGCACTTTAAGCATAGATGCCAAGTATTGCTTTAACGACATTTTTAAAGATAAATTAAACCTACGGAAGCTATAATAGCAATTAACGTGATGTTGGACAAGCTCATATAAAAAAAATTAATCATAGCCGAACACGTCTTAGAGGGCCACACACAATCTTTACCACTTTATAACGCGTGAATCAATCCAAAATTTCGAAGATTTAAAGATTATATATACTATATATATATATATATAACTATTTATTTAAAAAAAAAATCTGGATAATATTGATGAGCATAATAGATACCATATGACCATAGATGTCATATACTATAATATATGATGATACATAGCTCCACTTCCACTAAAATGACAATCTTCATCTTTGTATAATAATCCAATATATCATGTAAAACAACTCCCAGTATTCAAGAATAACTCTACTGTATCATGCGTACATCTGAAGGTTCCCACAGACCGACTCGTTTTCTCGAATCGCGATAAGCACTCATTCAGTAGCTACTGCGAACTCGAAGCAGCTCATAAGTCGCATGCAAGCTACCAAACAGTTACGCAACAAAACTAAGGCGACTGCATATATATATATATAATATATATAATATATATATATAGATATATATACTATTAATAAATATATATATACAATACTATAATATATGATATATAGATATATATATTATATATATATTATATATATATACTATATACTTGTATTAAGAATAGCCGTGCTGATTGCTACCTCAACCACACTATTATTCTACCACTAGCTAGACTTAAAGAAGGGCTACAAAGTTCAGGGACCTAATCTAAAGATGATACGTGCGAGAGTGCCCTAAGAATATAAAAGCCGCATACACTAGCTCGACCTAATATCCTCAGATGTCGGCATTCGTAGCCCGCTGTCCAGCAATTAAATAGCTCGTTAACAACTAAGACCTAAACCTAAGACAATGGAATCGCCTAGCGATTGCACTAAAAAATGCTAGGCACCTAAACCTAGCATAGGCTCATATGTGATCTGGCAAAGCAATCGCTAGAGCTTAACGTAGATGTTTGTTTTTATCTAATCAAAATTTGAATATTGTCACTTTATAAATAAATATAATAAAATAAAAAAGAAAGAAACTTAAAAAAAATGAAAATTTTTGTACATATATATATATATATATATATATATAATATATACTATACTATATATATACTATATATATATATATATATATATAATACATACTATATATACTAAATCAATATATAATATACAAATATATATATAATACTATAATAATATATATATATTATATATATGTAGTAATAGTGACAATGTAATTATAACCGCTTACTTCAACTTCATTTTTGAAATTTCGAAACAGCTTCACTAAAAATTACTTGAAAATTCCATTCGTGCATTGAAATATTTGTGAAAACAACTATATACTTTTGCCACATTACCAGCACTAATATGAGTCTGTCTTCTAATAAGTTAGCCAACACTGACATTTCACAAAACAAACTAGCAATTATATATCACTATAAATCATTCAATGATTTATGACGTTGTAGCATAAGAAACTAAACTCATAGCACCTATCCTTTACAAGCATGAGATCGAAACTGATTAAATTATATTCCCTTGTCGCTAAGCCGATCAATTACTTTCATCATTCAGAATTGCACTACGCCCCAATCCATCATGCTGCCGCAATAATACCGTATCGCTACTCAAAAAGACCTAAATATAAGGTCGACATCACTTATTAGCTCGACTACAATCCCATAAGACAACTTGAAATATAATGTCGCCCTTACAATATCCAACGAAACCAAAACACTAGCCATTACGAATAATCACTGAGCGAATATCACAATACCTACATTAAATATATCAAAATAATAATATATAACATATTTCAATATTCATATATAAATACTAATATATATAACAATATATATATATATCATATTATATATTTATAATAAATATATAATAAGTATACATATATATATATATATATATATATAATAATACATATAATATATTTAACTACTATTAAAAAACTAAAGTTATCAATAATAAAACAATTAATTTGATAAAAAACACCTTTTAAAATTACTTTAATATAATGAAATGAAAATCAGTAACATTTGCACATTTTTGCGACTTAAAGAGGTCCAGTCCAATCCAAACCAAATACTAAAAACTACATCTTTATAAAAGAATTTAGGCATATTTCAAAAATTACTATAAAAACAACAGCATATAAAAAGCGTTACAGAGAAAACTATATAGACTGTCGCGTCTCGCTAAACTCTATTCTACTATTCAATATAGCTTATTACAATATAATAACGTATTCACTCTTACTCTCTTTTATTGCAATTCTTAGGTCAATAGAACTCAAAATTGAAAAATCGAACACTAACCCTTAGCCTCATCCATTAAAACTGCCATGTCTTTCATGTGGACTTTGAGTTTTGATCCTTGGACGGAAATAAAAAATATGCTCTATCCCAATTCATAACATGGGCTATAATACAAGTCTTTCTCCTTTCTCCCTCTTCTTACTTCCTCCTTTGATGCTGCATCTGATTTCTTATTATTCAAGCACATTTTAAAGCGTTTTACTTCCATAAATGCATCATCTCACATAATCACACTGGAAGTAATGTAAACACTCCACAGCCTAACTCTTTATTGCTAAGTATCATAGTTAATGGCAACTTAAGCATGCGTGCAAGAGAGTTCTCAGCACGGAAGATTAAAGAATCAAATATCAATTGCTATAAACTAATTGCTTAAGCATAAACTTAAGATCCAGAAGAGGCGGAGAGAAAACGGTACCACTTTGATACTTTCCAAATCAGGAGCGAGAGTTTATCCTTCAAATCCCAGACGAAAGCTGGAAATAATAGGCTTGTTGTCATGTTTTCTTTCAAATAGCCACGTGTTGGGCCATAGACTATTTCCGGCTTAAAGGCTTTGAAACTTATAAAATTAATTTTTCCTTGTTGTAAAAAATTGAGGCGGCTCACCATAGTAAATTGAAAAATAGCCCTAAGGAACAATTAAACGATGTATATTAATTTTAATATAACGGGATGATAAAGATAATAATGGAGAATGCTTGCATTATTTTTTTGAGTCTGGCGTTCACAGCACCCATCTAGATAACTTTATAAGGTTAAATGATTCACTGTTATGGTTCATCATAGATCTGAAAAGTATGTAGGCTCATTTTATCTTGGCTTTCGAAAGTAAATACGTGCATAGAAAGGAGTTAGGGCTTCTTCATTATTGTGACCCCAATTTTTACAACAAGAAATTAATTTTTTTATATTTCAAACTTTCGCGAAATTAGGCTATATCCCCAACATCTTATTAAAAGGAAACATAAACAAGCATATATTCCAGTTTCCTGGGATTGTAGGAAAACTCTCCTCTCTTGATTTGCGAAAATAACTTCAAAGTCACGACCGTACTCCAGCATCAAGCCATACCGGCTTATCTACGCCTCCGTCCTCTCTGAGACTCTAAGCGAAATATGCTTATAGCCCTATTATACATTTAACACTCTAATTAGCATCTTTTAAAGATACCCTGCAGACTCTCTCACAGGCGATCTTAAGTCATTAACAATAACTAACAAAGAGAGCGATAAGCGCTACGTGCTTTATCACTATTCACGCCTGGTGTCATAGTGGCATTCTTCATGAATACTATAGAAACTCTATACTATGCGATCGATGCAACTACAGTCATCAAAACACCAGCTCTGAACATACCTTACAGAATCGACCAGCACAACGGCAGGAGTAGACCGAGGGAATCAAGACCCACGCGCAGGTTTTATAAGTCACACAAGACCCACAGAGTGAGACTATCGTATGAACTTGTCGGATGCACCGCAAGTCAAATACTATTCTTACTCCACAGCGCCTCAAGATAAAAAACTTCAAATCACGACTTGCAATAGATCATACGATCTCTTCTAGATAATACCTCATAAACATAACGAATATAATATTTACAATTTGTCGAATGATCGAACTGTTTTAACTTCACATACTATTGCATCTTACTCATATTTCACCAACTAAATTACCATTAAAAAGCCCATAGAGCTGACCTTATCGTCCTGAATAGTACTGAATAAAATGTCAAATAGAATAAGACAGATTTAAACGAGAACGACCAGAACTGCCACCCTATAAACCCATTCTCTATACCCATATCTTCTATCAATACTAAAAGACTACTTTATGTAGAAGGTGGGGGGGCGGAGCAACTTTAAAATTGTTTACTTGAATGTACACATCTACACATAAATAATAGTTTATAGTATGTCAGTGCGCAGAGGGACCGCAAGCCCTTATATATATAAATATATATATATAATATTAGGTTTTGCTGATAGTAACAGTAGCAGTGTTTTACTCCAAGTTTAGTGGATGGCCGCAGTTTATCGGAACGACTGTGGTTTCCGGTTTCGTGTACGTAATAATTCTCACTTTGACTTATGTTCTCGGAGGCAAGGAGATCCAGAAAACATTTTATGTAAGTACATTTACCTTTAATTGTAGCTAATAATTAGAATTTTTATCAACAAACTTTTGTACCTTTGTTTAATTTATATTTGCCAATATTTTTGTAGCTTGAGATATGAAGTATAGTGGTTGGTTTGTGGCAATATCACTAAACCAATGGGTCAAAGTATTTTACCTGCCACTCTCTTCAAATAAGGAGATAATTTCCATGCTATAGCTTTCACAAATTTATGCACGCAGAAGAAAGGGCAAAACGCTTAACAAACAAAATAGCCTCTGTGTCAAATAGATTAATTCCTAAAGTAAATTACAGAAAATATAAACTGGTTATAAACTCAAACCATTCAGCTCGTTAAAAAAATACTTGCATAGAAAACCACACCAACTTTACAGATAATAAAACCAACTCCACAAACTAATCATAAAGGTAAGAAAGCAAAAATTCAAAATTTCACCAATATCTATCTATAATGAAGTAATAAATACAAAACATTGCTTATTTCTTAAAGTCATTAAATATCTTTACAACTCTGTAGTAAAATCAATTCAAGAAATAAAACCACCCATAATTATTAACAACTACACAGTAATTTTCCAGTCAAGCACTTTATAGACAGTTTATAAACCACAGTCCCAAATAACCAAATAACATAAGACTAATAACAATCTAAAGACAAACCTTTACTCATCTTTTCACCGCCAACCAAATCCATCTCACCTTCCAAAATCTTAAAAACTATAAATAATACAAATAACTCCTTAAACATTCAATGAAAGATCGAGACCAAAACCCCTACCTCTATTTATAAACATTTTCAGCAACTTATAAAACTAATAATGTCCCATTTTCTGCTTAAGCAAAACAAAAAACCGCTTCATCTCCTTAAAACAATTCAATGCATTTTCTATATCCTTTAAAAATGTCTATAAAAATTAGCAATTTGAACTCAGTTTCAAAAAACAACATTTACTATAATTTTGCACATAAACCTCAAGCAAAATATGGGCAGGCTAAAACCCTGTCACCTGGTATCACAATTAAAATCTTAATAATTCAAAACAAACATTTGACACATATCCTATATCCTTTAAAATATCTAGAAAAATTCATACGCTCACAATTTAAACAGTTTCAAAAAATAACATTTACTACAATCTTGCTCATAAATCCTCAAGCAAAATATTATTTGTAAGTTAAATCTTCCACCACCTAGTAGCATTATTTAAAAAAAAAAAAAAAAAAAAAAAAAAAATTTAACACAGACCCCAAGGGCAACTAATAATAAAAGTAATGAACCTAGATCTCAGAATAAATTATGAAAAAATGGTTCTATTTTTAATCAAAAACATCAATATTACAAAATAGAGTATCACATGTAACCATTCGATCTTCTCGATTTTTCAATTCCATTAATTAGCAAACATCAATACTAACAAATACACTTATGAAAACAAATTCAAAACTATAATGCAAAGGTAACTAATGCAAACAATTTAAGAAGTCATCATTGCTTCTTTCCTGCTACTTTTCGAATTATCATAGGACTTCCACTATGATTCGCCATTTCATCTGTTGACTGTAACCACTTTAATTTTCATTAAACTATCCCAATTCTTTCCGTATTCTCAATACTGATCTTTTCCATGTCATTTCTGGTGATCTGTTCTTTTTCTCTTTTGTGGATTTCATTCCAGTGCAACTCTTGCCAAACATCAAAGTGGATTTCTCCACACATGTCCCACCAGTCTCCATTTCGTCCCATCAATCTGAATCTCAACCCTCTTTTGACCTGTCAAATTCCACAACACCTTATTCGAAATAATCTCTGACCATCTTACTCCATCTTATCGTTATAAAGATCTGAGTTTTATTCTTATTTTACCTGTCATTTTCCATGACTCACTTCATATAACAATAACGATTTAACATACTGTTGAAAATTGAAAGCATTGCCCTTTCTGTTAACTGTCGTGATTTCTAGATCTAATCAAGTTGCATAAATGCTAATCTTGCTTCACATATTTTATTTTCCACGACCTTCACTGCTCCACCTTAATTACTTATAATTATAATTTCAAATATGTAAAATTCTCTACCTTCTCCAACTGTTCTCAATCCAATTCAAAAGCACCACCTCTGCTACCTATTCTCTTTCCCACGTCTTTCAGTGCTCAGCTTTAGTTATTTATTACACTTCCCAAATATGGGCAATTTTCTACATTCTCCACAATCCAATTCAAAAGCATCACCTCTACCATTTATGTTCATTGTTTCAGTTTTTCTTCTGCTTATTCTAAGGTCCACCTGTTTTTCATTGCCCACAATTAGAGATACGAGAAAGATCAGAGGTCAGCTGTTACAAGGCCATCACCCTGGCATGCAATAATTAATTACTGTTAAGGGATCAACTCCTAAATTTATAAGGAGTTATGAAGGGTGGAGTCGCCGGAATAGGAATGGAAAGATACCATGAGGCAGAGAAAGTTATTAATGAAAAGTAGAAAATAAGTTGGGGATAGAACAGAACTTTGAGGAACAACCATTATTAATAGATTTAAAGAATGAACGGTGGCAGTCAACAACAGCTGCTGTAGAACGACCGGAAAGAAAATCAGAGTGAAAAACACAGAGACTAGGAGAGATACCGTTAGAGGGAAGTTTAGGTATCAAACGTTTTGTGCCAGACTCTGTCGAACGCTTTCGATATCTCTAACGCCACAACAAAAGATTCACCCAAATACCAAATAGCGGAGGACCAAGAATCAGAAAGAAAAGAAAAAAGATCGTAAGTAAAGCATTTCTTACAAAAGCCTTATTGGCGATCAGAGATTATATTAGAAGGATTGAAATGTTTCCAAATCTTCTTTCTAAGGATAGATTCTAAATTTTAGAAAGATCGAAGGTTAAAGTGAAAGGACGATAGTTAGAGGGTAGTGAGAGTCCCTCTTTTTGGCACAGGTTGAATGAGTGCACGTCTCCATCAAGAAGGAAATTTCAAAGTGGAAAGACGGACACGAAAGATTTTACCAAGTCAGGGAGAAAGCTCAAAAGACCAAGTTTATAGAACCACAGGTTCCTTATCACCAGGAATGTGCACCTTCTTAGGGCTAAGCTAAGAGAGAGAGAGAGAGAGAGAGAGAGAGAGAGAGAGAGAGAGAGAGAGAGAGAGAGAGAGAGAGAGAGAGAGAGAGAGAGAGAGAGAGAGAGAGAGAGAGGAGAAAGAAAAAAAGAGGAGAGAGAGAGAGAGAGAGAGAGAGAGAGAGAGAGAGAGAGAGAGAGAGAGAGAGATAGCAGAAAAAAAATTAGAAGAAATTGCGGTGTTAAGCATAAATGAGTTGGAGGGGGTGTAAAAAGAGGAATTGCTCCATAATGGTCGAGAGTGGAATTAGAAACAAAGGTTTGAGAGAAAAGTTCAATTTTATCAGATATAAAATGGCAGCTATGCCATCAGAAAATACTACAGGAAAGAAAAAGAAAGAAGCAAAGTAAGAGTTGACAATTTTGCAAGATGCCAGAGGGTGTGGGAGAAATATGAGCCAAAAGGCTACATTGTTTACGTAGAAAAGAGTTTTAGCGTCAAGAAGATTTTGCACTATTCTGTGATGAAATATAAATAACATAAATTTGAAGATGACATTAATTCCTGAAGGCAGTCTTCCTGTGGCGAAAACACGAGAACAAGTAGAAGATTTAAACCAAGATTTGCTAGTTTTGTTAAAGGCAAATAATATGGAAAGTACGCCTATATGCCAAAGAGAATCACCACTGTTATGTGCTCTGCACATTCCGTGAGATCATTCCCACGGAAGCAGTAATCATTCTATGAAAATCATAGAATCACTACCGCAAGTCCTACCAATTTTCAGCACCTAAGTGCCAAAACATTTCCTCGTATTTGCAGGCATTTTTCCTGCGGAAAACTTGAAGAGATATATTAAGATACAGAGATAAGAAGGTAATTGGAGGAACTTAGATGAAGAAAGAGTTTGAGAATGAACGGAAGTGAGGAGAAGTTCAAGAAGGTTGGGTTTATTTCCAAGACGATCAAAGATACGGTTAGGGAAGTACAGCAACTGTTCAAGGTCATTCTGGATAGAAAAGTGGGAATCAAGTTTACCAGCTGCATCGTGAGAACTAGAAAAAAAGAACTGGCGGTGTTGAACATTGAAATCAGCAAAAATTATGATTTCTGAAAAAGGAGAAGAAAAGAGAATATGTTCTGTTTTGCAATTTAGATAGTCAAAGAATTTGAAATAGTCAATGGAGTTAGGTGATAGATAGACAGAACAGATGAGCTAGGCTGTAGATTGATAGGAGAACTTAAGCCATAAAGTAGAAAATTTAAAAGACGAAGTTGGATACATATGATTAACTTCCACCTTTAGCTGAAAATTGAAGATAGAGAAAGTAGGAGAGAACATACTAAGGTTTGCTGATAGAGTACTCAAGCAAGCGTGATTCGGCTTAGACTTAGAGATGGGGTCTAAAGAAAAAGGGTGGTGTTCAACGAAGTGGAAATTACAGAAAAGGACGCAAAGGTTGCAGAAATTAATCATAAAAGAAGGCCGTTCACCACACCATGAACAAGAATAAAGCTATAGTAATTGAAGATATGTCGGGCCCTCCACCGGAAGCCGTCACACTCAAATGTGAGTGATTGGTAAAGAGATGGATTAGGGGATATATTTCTAAGTTACACCACTTGGCTTGCTTCTCCGAGGCCGAGTGTGAGAATGTATTTTTTAATCATCCATAGCTGGAAGTGCTCGTAAGCAGTAATAAATGAACCAAGAGATCTGGTCAGATCTCGCCTTCACTAAGCTCACAGTCTTCCAGTTGTTTATTGTTCTTGTAAGTCAGATACGAGCAGATTGTATTATAATTAATGCATCTGTCACAGCTCACCCATTTATCTTTGAAAGATAAGTACATAAAAAACATCTTCCAGAGCCAGTTATGTTATGCCTGATGTTTGGAATTTTCATATTATTTCAAGCTAACTATGCATCTGGTAAAGACACATGTAAAGATATTACTATATAACTGGAAAGCTGCATGGTGGAGTGCTGCCCAAGAGTGATGCAAAATATTTTAGTTCTCCTTGCCTCTCATGATGTAGCGCCTGTGTTTTATGTTGATACTATATTCCTTCCGCAAAGAGAGGCAATAAAAAATGAAGAAAATACAAAGAAAATTTTTGGTAATATGTTGAGTAACCCACCTACATCTTCCAATATATATCCCATGAGTGGGATGTGTGGATCCAAATGTAGAGAAGATTAATATTGTATGGAAAATGAAGAAAGCAGAATAATCATACAACAGAGTGGCTTCTGAAAGAAGAGTATCATATGATGAAATGGCCGGGAAGTTCCGCTATTCTGCTGTTCTCATGAGAACACACTCTGTGTTACAGGGCGACGCATATGAGGAATTAGAGTAGTGCCTGGAGCCCCCTGTGAGAGCACCAGCCAAGCCATATTCTATAAAGCAGATAAAGTACCTCAACTGTCTGATTTTGCAGTGATGGTCGCAGTGGAATGGCTGGCGTACAGTCGCGATGCAGCGCCCTGGCGGCCGGCCTCAACGAGCGGGCGCGCGCCAGCCTCAGCTGAAAGAAAGGCGCGTACGCGCGGCAGCCGCGCGGCGGCAGCAGATCGCAGAGGCGCCTGGCTGAGGATTAGTGTCCAGTCGCATAGGGTGAAATTTCATTGGTGTTTTCAGCGAATATATACTCAAGAACGTATGATTTTGCTGGTCCCAAAACAAACACCGAGCCTTTCCTGAACGATCCTCTTATCCTTCTTCTTTGAACCCAGATAAATATCTTATTCTGCACTTCTGATCCATCAAGTTTGAATCATACAAGATAAGATACAGAGAAAATATATACATATATAATAATAAATATATACACACTGGTATATAAAATAAAATATATAAATATATATAGGTAGGTATAGAGAGTATATATATATATATATAACTATTTATTTATCTAGACTAAACTATACTTTTACAATACTTTTATCTTGATCTTTATTCATCACTGAATGCTACTACTTATCTCTATTAGATATTTGAAATGAAGGAGAATATGAGAAATATTATATGAAATATGAATATATATGTTATATTTGTTTTGTTAACATTATTAAACATAAACAAGATATTGACATAATAATAACACAATGAAAAACATAATGGTGAGCAGTGTTTTCTGCCTGAGTTATGGTCTGAAGATCCAATCGAGTCCTGTTGACCGAAATATGTCTCCGTTGAGGTCTGAAACGACTTCACCTGGTTGTTCGATGCCAGCAATGCTTTGATTCACTGGTCATCGAGGCCTGCAAGCCAGAGAGGTGAGAAACAATGGTCAGCCTGAATAATTATAATGATAAGGTTTCAACACATTATTGATATTGATTATTACGTATTATTATTATGGTTATTGCTGTTGTTATTTGTATTATTATTGCTTTACATTATTTTTAATGTATTGCAATTATTATAATTAGTTTATATTGTTATTATTACGATCTATGATCAGTCTTATTAGCAAACATAGCCCCAATATGATCATTATTATCTTATGCTTTCTTTTTATTTTTAGACCAATAGTAATAAATATAAAATAAAAAATAAATAAGGAAAAGCAAATATAAATAAGTTTTTTTCATTTATTAAATAATAATATATACATGAGTGTAAGTAATAAAAAATACATAGAAAAATGCGTTCACCTTATATATATATATATATATATATATATATATATATATATATATATATATATATATATATATATATATATATATATATATATATATATATATATATATATATATATAAATATATATATATATATATATGAGTTATGTTATATATATATATATATATATATAGGGCGTCACGCAGAGAGATATAAAGCTCAATGTTAGATATTTAGATATATATTTAACAATATATAAAGTTATTTATATATATATATTAAGAAAGTTTATATATATATATATATATATATATATATATATATATATATATATATATATATATATATTTCTAAATCGGTAAAATGAAAAACGCGAAAGCGTTTCCACGATAAATGCGAAAAACGGCTAAAACACCAATTAACTTCGAACGAAGTACAATG
>JABUQX010048117.1:0-15000 GCA_015478945.1 Trachelipus rathkii
ACGAATAGATGCAAAAAAAAAAAAAAAAAAAAAAAAAAAAAAAAAAAAATTAAAACCCTTCCTTAAAATTTTCCGGTGATTCCAAATATATAATTTGTTTTACTGTAGGTGCTGCCGTTCTTGAGTTACATGATGTCAGCTTTAGACACTCTGACCACTTTCTCTCTTCAAAGCTAAGTTGATCTCCTACCATTCTGTTTCAGTAGTTACTGAAAAAACAAAAAGCAGTCAATGTGTTAGTACATTTTTTGAGACACCTATATACATATATATATATATATATATATATATATATATATATATATATATATATATATACCTCATATATATATATATGTTGATGTGTATATCCTCTAAATATATATATATATATATATATATATATATATATATATATATATATATATATATATATATATATATATATAATCATAATAAATCGCAATAAAAGAAAATTAATTATTATTATTACTATTCCTACATATTTTGAAGACGGTTACCGTAAACGTTTAATGTTAACATTGTAGTTTTTTGTTAACGATTAGGATTAACGACGTTAACATAAATGTGATTTTTACATTTATATATATATATATACCATATTTATATATATATATATATATATATATATATATATATATATATATATATATATATATATATATATATATATATATATATATATATATATATATATATATATATATATCAAGAAGATGCGCACCCTCTCATTTATGGGTAATCCGCTAGCGCACCTCCGCACTTCGAGAAAGGTAGTCCGCTAGCGCTCCTCCGCACTTATTCAGACCATCAAACCTCCGCTATCGCAAGTCCGCACGTCCGCACGTCTCCCGCTAATATTAAATACTAAATAGTATATATCCTTACAAAAAAATTATTTATAATATTATATGAAAAATTGAATGAATATTTACAAAATCTCAAGATTTTCTACTTCCTCCTCAATGTCGTCTTCAAAGGACAAGATATCCATATTACCTTTCAAAAAGATTAGCTGCTCAAAATTAAAATAAAAGCAGTTAAGGCTGACCTCTTTGCCCTCAAAATATCCCCACCAATAATAAATATTCGCTCTACAGCCGCAGAACTAGGGAGAGGTGTATTATATTTTATGAACAAGTTCAACAAATTCCTCCTATGCTGAAAGGGAAAGATGTCCTTGGTGAGAGGAGTGCTGGTGTTAGTTCACTTCCAACAGTCCATTGCTAATTTAAGGTCCTCACCTAAATCATTCTGCCTCCCTTATGAAATATTTTGACCACCCTGTCCACCCATAAGAAGGTCTATTTCGTCCAAGACTTTAGTAGAATCCATGAAAGCCATGACTCCATACAGAGTCTATGCTAATGCTACGTATCAGCTCTGTAGCTATATATATATATATATATATATATATATATATATATATATATATATATATATATCTCTCTATATATATATATATATATATATATATATATATATATATATATATATATATATATGTATCAATATTTCTGTGTAAAACCCAAATATATATATATATATATATATATATATATATATATATATATATATATATATATATATATATATATATATATATATATATATATATATATATATATATATATATATATATATATATATATATATATATATATATTAAAATATTTTTAAAACCACTTTAAAATAAATAAAAGGAAAATCTTAAAAAAAATAACTAAACGAGATAAAGTTTACGTTTCGGGACTTATATCCTTGGTCCCCTCATCAGAACTAAAAAATTTTACAAATTATTAAAACACACAATATAAATATTTTAATAAATAAAAAATGAAAATATAAATTCAAGCAAAAAAAGACAGAGTGGCGTCACATTCTTATTCCTTTTTTTTATCAAGTATCCAAAAATATTAATTATTTCAAAAGTAAGTCCTTAATATGATCTGATATAAATCTTTTTGTGATTGGATCAAAATTGAAAAATCCTTCTGATATTCAATTTTGATCCAATCACAAAAAGATTTATATCAGATCATATTAAGGACTTGCTTTTGAAATAATTAATATTTTTGATATGATAAAAAGGATTAAGAATGTGACGCCACTATGTCTTTTTGCTTGAATTTTTTTTTTATTTCTGAATTTTTAATATTTTGTGTTTTAATAATTTGTAAAAAATTTTAGTTCTGATGAGGGGACCAAGGATATAAGTCCCGAAACGTAAACTTTATCTCGTTTAGTTATTTTTCTTAAGATTTTCCTTTATTTATTTTAAAGTGGTTTTAAAAAATATTTTAATATTTACAGAGCTTGAGTGTTGAATTAGAGCTCTTTAACTGAAATTCTAAATATATATATATATATATATATTTCTATCTCTTTTTTTATATATATATATATATATATATATATATATATATATATATATATATATATATATATATATATATATATATATATATATATATATTTGTATTTATAACAATATTGATTTAGATATTGCCTAGTTATTATAGTAATAATATAATTAATTAAAGTTATAGATGAGGGTAATAGCCTTTCAGTATATAAAATCAATTTAAATGTTATTTATTATATATGGTACCTTTAGAAGTTGATTATTTTTGATTTTAATTGTTAAAACAATATAAATTCATAGACTAAAAGTGTAATTAGTTATAAACTTAAAATAAAAATTATATTTCTTTTTTATAACTAATAAGAATTCTTAATAAGTAAACTATATTTTCATTTTTTAAAAACGTGCGGAACGAGCGGAAACTTTTTTTGATCCGCACGTGCAAGTCCGCTAATTTCCTGACGACTCCACTCCGCTAGTCCGCACCTATTCTAGTAGTCCGCTCGGAGCGGACTAGCGGACTAAAGAGCGGAAGTGCCCACCTCTGATATATATATATATATATATATATATATATATATATATATATATATATATATATAATATATATATATATATATATATATATATATATATATATATATATATATATATATATATATATATATATATATATATATATAAATAATGATATCAAAAACATTAAACGATAAACGAGAGAAAGAGAGTGAGAACTTGTCGTCTATATGCAGACGGGCAATCTTACCAACCTCTACCCTTATCTTCCAAACACTTCTATTATATTTATTTCATATAACAGTAATACTTTTCATGATTTTGCATGATTCTCAAGACATTGTCTAGAAACTTAAAATAGAAACTTAAAATTAAAGACTCTTTATATCTGTTACAATGCAGGCATATATTTTATCATTTACGAAAATTTATTTAATCAATTGATCAAAATTCCAAGTTCCCAGTAATTTTCAATGGCGACTCTTTTTCTCCTTTTTGCATCCTAGATTGTAGTCTCTTACACGTTTTATGTTTGATTATGCAAAACGGCCATTATTAATGGTTGCACTGTTTTGAAGTGCTAAAAATTTACTCAACTCTCTTGTTTACTTATACTATTATGGAGTAAATGAAAAGCATTGTGTGGAAATACTTCACGGAATAATCTAATGAATATGTAAAATGTTCCTTTTACGATAATACGTATTCAAAGAAAGGACGAGGAATGACTTTGCTGAAAAATCATTTAAGTTCGAAGTGCAAACGGCAGTTTAAAGATGTAACTGATGAAGTAGCATGCCCAAAAGAAGATAAAGACAAAAAGAAAAAACTGCTGCTCAGCAAATGAAATCTAATATTCAAGAGTATTTTCATGCTACAAAACATTGGGATACAACTGATAACAAATCTAAGAGAGTGGATAAACGTATAGCTGAAATGATAATGATAAATGAGCTACCATTACCATTCAGACGCATGGAAGATTTTTGATTCATAAGGTTATTGGCGAAAGTTGTTCCGCGATATAAATTGAGGCAACGGAATTTCCTCTTGTCCCTGATATTTAATGAAATATATGAATCTGTTTTCAATAAAATAAAACAAATAATTGATGAAATAAAGCAATACAATAAATTTGCTTTCACTACAGATGTATGGTCAGATACTTCAGCTGGGGTGTCGTTACTGAGCCTGACTGTACATACTATCAACAAGAAGTTTGAGAGAATAAATCTTGTATTAGGTGCTGTACCTTTAGAAGATCGGCACACAGGAGAATACATTTCAAGAAAGTTTGATGAAATGTTGAAAAAATGGGACATTTTGTAACGCGATTCTGAAGCAAACATGGAAAAATGCATTTTTATTTTCTGGGCTAAAGAAATTGGATAATACAGTACATAAAATACAGTTAACCATTAAAAGTGGAATAGACTCACAAAAGGAAATAAACGACCCATTATCAAATGTCGCACAATTGTCACTCATTTACATCACTAAACTATTTCTCAAGAAGAGTTAAAGAAAATTCAAGAGAGGCTCCAAATGCGTGTATTAAACGTTGTACATGATTCACCTACAAGATGGAACAGCACTTTGCATATGTTGAAAAGAACCGAAGAATTGAAAGAGTCGCTTTGTTTGTATGCTGCTAGCAAATCCAAAATACCTGTTCTTAACAATTTAGAGTGAATAATTTTGTTTGGATGTATAAAATTTCAAGAGCCGTATGACGAAATTGCAAAAAAACTTAGCCAATAAACATGTACCATTGGTGATGTTATACTTTTTGTAGCTAGCCTTAAAACAGCTCTGGAGGAAACTGTATGTGATAAACCTGAAACATCTGGGCAATCATCGTCATTGCTTGAATATTATGAGAAGGAAAAGCAAGTAATTAGTTACATGACGCGAATTTTGAAAGTCGAACTTGAAAATGAGGGTATGTATAAAGTATCAACATATATTAATCTAAGGTATAAGGGTAAAATTTTCTCGTCTGACATATAACTGATCAAGTAAAATATTTTCTAGCTAGGCTCTGTTACGACATGAAATTTGAAAATAAACATTTAGAGGATGCTGAACCAGAAAGAAAACGAAAGAGATTCTTCACCAACACCTTGTTCCAGTACGCGTACATCACTAACTAAGACTCTGAGTACAGTTCTTCATTACAGCAGTGACGATGAAGAGGAGAATACCGCAAATAGCACATTTTTGGACTTTATTGAAAGGTATCTCAAAGAAAAAAACTTGGTCCACAGGAAGATATCTTAAAATAATAGAGGTATGAAAAAGCAAAGAGTATCCAGATTTAGCAAAAGTTGCTTGTACATTCCTAAGTTGCCCTCCAAGCAGTGTTGCCAATGAACAACTTTTTAGCGGCGCTAGGTATGTCTATGAAGACTATGAAGGCTATCTATGAAGACTTTCCCGACTTTATGGAGATAAAGCCGAGAAACTTTTATTTTTAAAACATAACCTACCCATTATAATAAAATTTGAGTATTATTAACAAGGAATAAATAAAGTTAATAACGTTAATATTAAATTAACCACTTTTCAAACGGATTAAAGTTGGAGAAAGTGGCTGGTGGGATACATGAATAGTTGGGTCCCCATCTCATATCCTGGAAGCACACAATATATATGTGGCAAATATTTTCGATATTTTACACGATTCAATAGGAATAAGGACCGCCTGTGGATAGAGCACTCTTTCAGAGGTTTAAGTTGCGTATCTTTTTAGCTCATCGTTGGTCAAGGGGTAACACGCTTGGCATACCGTATGCGAGGGCCCGGGATCTAATCCTGGTAAGGGAAGAATCACTCAAGGAGTTATTTTATCTATACAAATTGAACTGCGGTTTAATTGCAGTATTGACATCTATACAAAATGTACTCCGATCTAGAGTGGTCTCCTTACAAGGGTCCTGTGTTGCCTTTGACCCGAGTGTGAGCGGAGATGTGCGGCTGAGGTATCTGTCCTGCCACAGGCGGTCCTTATTCCTATTGAATAGATCACTCTTTCAGAGGTTTAAGTCGCGTATCTTTTTAGCTCATCGTTGGTCAAGTGGTAACACGCTTGGCATACCGTCTGCGAGGGCCCGGGATCTAATCCTGGTAAGGGAAGAATCCCTCAAGGAGTTATTTTATATATATATATATATATATATATATATATATATATATATATATATATATATATATATATATATATATATATATATATATATATATATATATATATATATATATATATATATATATATACATATATATATATATATATATATATGAATATATAAATCTATATATATATATTTATATATATATATATATATATATATATATATATATATATATATATATATATATATATATATATATATATATATATATATATATATATATTTCATCATCTACCGCCCTTTCCCAGATTGAAGGTGAGGTGCGCAGCTTACACAGGAAACGGAAAACTAACAGAAGAACATGAAGTAAGTCGAAAGGAAAACCTACCCACCACTCCGTATCCTTAAAGGGCTTTACGAGACCACAATACTATGGTATTCATCCTTTGGATCAGGCAATCCATAGCCATCCATGTCAGAATCAATGTTAAATGAAAAGAAACAAAGAAATTGCAATCCGGTCTCCTGATAATAATTTTTCAAACCAATTAGATAGCAAGTTCTTGAGCCCTAGATCCATACTTACACTATTTGTAAAATGATTTAATCGATATCTATTAGAAATTTAAAAAAAAATTGAAATAAATTTGATCAATACTGTCAAATTTAGATCGATATGGATTCTAGTAGGGTTGGCCAACGCACCGGGTGCGGTGCGGTGCGGTGCGTGGTGCGCTCATTTTGGTGCGGTGCGGTGCGGTGCGCATCAAAATTTCAGCGACCTGGTGCGGTGCGGTGCGGTGCGGAAGAAAAAATAAAAGTGCGGTGCTGTGCGGAGCACGAGAAAAATTAACGGTGCGGTGCGGTGCGGAGCGTGGTGCGGGCCTTTGGAACGCACCGCACCGCACCAGTTCCCCAACAAATTTCGAAAAATAAATAAAAAAAAAAAAAAAAAAAAAAAATAGAGAGATATATATATATATATATATATATATATATATATATATATATATATATATATATATATATATATATATATATATATATATATATATATATATATTTTTTTATTGTATATATATATAATATATATATATATATATATATATATATATATATATATATATATATAATATATATATATATATATATATATATATATATATATATAAAGAGAACTTTCTGTCACTTTAATCGGGCTAATTGGGATGCATTACGTCGCTTTTTTGCAAGCTATCGCTGGAATGAATCATGTTTTGTTCCGGAGAACGCCTCTGCTTCTGCCGAAAAAGTAGGCGCCGTGATCGCAGATGGGATGAACAGGTTCATTCCATCTTCCATTAAATCATTTTCTTCCCTCATAATCCATGGTTCGATGGCTCTTGTTCTCGTGCCATTCAGGAGCGTGACATTGCGTATAGGGCTTGGAAAGAACTCGTTCCTACTGTTCTCTAGCTAATTTTGCTGCTGAGAATCGATGCAGGGATATTATTCAACTGGCCAAGCGTTCTTACACTAAAAGGAAGTGTGCTGCCCTTCTTGATTCTCCTTCTGATAAAAATTTCTGGCCTCTTGCCAAGAACATCTCTAATACTCTACTGTAAATTTGCCTTTCCCCCTCTTATTCTCAACTGCATATTTGTCTTTCCCATCTTATTCTCAACTGTATATTTGCATTCGCCATCTTATTCCACACTCAATGATTTCGGCTCCTCCTCCTGCTCCATCACCTCTAAGGTGTCCAATGTCTCTACTATATTACTCATGATCGGGTACAAGATACTGAGATCTATGAACGTCAGGCCAGTGGCCCCGGTGATTACGCCTCGTGTTTTGAGGGTGTGTGCTTCTGAGCTGGCGCCTGTCCTCGTTCAACTCTACTCCCTGTGCCTCAATACTAATACTTTTACTCAATGCTGGAAGCGCGCTTTTATTCAGCCAATCCCAAAAAAAAGGTAGCCGCTCTGATCCTTCTAACTATCGACCTATTGCCTTAACTTGTATTCTATCTAAAATCTTTGAAACTCTCCTTAACTCTCATTTCCTCGATCATATAGAATCTCATTCCCTTCTTTCAGATCGTCAGTATGGCTTTCGACGTTCCTATCTCACTGATCTATGGTCTTCTGCCCTTAAGGACCGTGGGGAGTCTTGTGTGGTAGCGCTTGACATATCTAAAGCTTTTGACAGGGTATGGCATGCGTCGCTACTCTCTAAGCTACCTTCCTTTGGATTTCCTCCTTCGCTTTGCTTACTCTTGTCTAGTTTTCTTTCAGATCGTTCCATTTCAGCTCTTGTTGATGGAGCAACCTCTTCCTCCTTTCTTATTAATTGTGGTGTTCCTCAGGGTTCTGTTTTATCTCCAACTTTATTCCTACTTTTCATCAACGATCTTCATAGCTGCTAACTCTGTTCCCTCTTATGCCGATGACTCAACTCTCCATTCTTCCACTCATTTCAATTGTGCTCCCTCGTTTGTATCTAGAGTTGCCTCTCGTCTACAGCTTTCCGATTCAATTCTTGCCGATCTGGTCGGGATTTCTCAGTGGGGTAACCGCAATCTTGTGAAATTCAACTCTTTAAAAACTCAACTTCTTCATATCTCCCTCTCTAAAACACCTCCAAACTTTCCTATCCCCTTCGACGGCGTTAAACAACATAAACATTCTTGGACTAAACATAAATAGTGAATTGTCTTGGAGACCTCACATTACATCGGTTGCTAAAATGGCCTCAAAAAAGCTGGGAATTCTGCTCAGATTGCGTGATTTTTTTTCTTCTGCTCAGATACTCCAGCTATATAAAGGTCTTATTCGTCCCTGTATGAAATACTGTTCCTACATCTGGGGTGGATCCGGTTCCTCCCTCCTTTTGGATATTGAAGATAAGGCTAAGAGGCTTATAAACTGTCCCATACTTTCTGACTCCCTTGACCCTCTTTTCTCTGTGTCGTGGCGTTGGTGCCCTATCGCACTCTGTAAGTGGCCAGCGGCAGGTGCTCCGAAGAGGTGACCTCATTCCTCCACCACTGCGTAGCCCTCGTAACACAAGAGGTGCCTTGTTCTCTCATGAAAATTGTGTGAATATTGGAGACTCAAGGATCACTCGTTGTGATACCTCCTTCTTTCCAGCCACATCTGTTTTGTGGAACTCCTTGCCTTCTTCTATTTTCCCTGCAATATTCAATTTTCCTCTATTTAAGTCCCGCGTCTTCGCCCACCTGAGGAAATTGCGTTAGGCAAGGGACAGGGTGGGTTTACTTTCCATTTATTTTAATTTTTTTCTTTTTGTAATTTTTTTTTATTTATTTATTTTTTTTTTCCCCCTCCTTTTGAAAAGGGCTTTGTGTGTGTTTTGTTTTTATATATATATATATATATATATATATATATATATATATATATATATATATATATATATATATATATATATATATATATATATATATATATATATATGCCCCTTCAGTAGGTGTATTAGCTACAGATTCATCAGAGTAAATAAGAGTATGAAATGCTGGTTTACAAAAGATTTTTTTTTGAAGCAAGAAAACTAACGGTGTAGGATCATTTATGTTTTGTGCAAACACGCTTAGCACGTCTGATATTCATGTTCCAAGGTTTATCAGAATTAACAAGTGATAGGTAAACAGATAGTTTTCCATTTAAGATGTTAATTTTCTCCATCATTAATGGTACAATAACAATTGTAACCAAACCATAAATTTAGAGGAAAAATATCTCAATATCGTCTCTCTCATCATTTTTATTCCTCGACTGTCATTGCCTGAGGATATTAATACTCTCTTCAGAGTTATTACGAGAGGATGAAAAACAAGTGTTTGATGATTATTATAATGATAGCTTCAACTAATTGGAGTACAATGATACAATTGGTTAGAATAGAATTGTCATGGAATGGGAAAGACATTTGTTTTATCATCAGAACTACCTTACTGGCAGAGATTCATTAAATTCTTGAAACCTTAACATAATTTGCAGATAACGTCATGTATTACTGAAAGTAAGCGTACTTGCTGGCCTGTATTTTCTTTAGTTCTTACTGAGCCTTAGTCGAATGATTAAAGTGTGCCGCAATTGACCTATATTTTGAGAGAACTTTGCTGACTATTGTTTGAGATGTCACAACATTCTAATGTTGGTGGCTGACGGAGTTTGTGTTTTTCACTCAAAAAAGAAACAATTTTCTTTATATTGGCACCAGAATCTCTCATGACACAATGAACATCATTTGGGGATAGGTTCCATTTCGTCAACATTCCATTAAATACGCCATTGAGATATTCACCTGTATGACGTTCAGTGAAAGGTTCAGAGCAGGACACAAAATTTGGCCTTTGAAATAATTATCAACGGCATGACTACTCAGAGAATACAAAGAAACTGCTGATTGAGTATCTGACCATTCGTCGGAGGAGAAAGCTAACTTGGGTGATTGTTTGATAGAGGTTATTAATTCCGAAACTTTAGTTTTAACACTGTCATACATTATCTTTCAAATAATATCTCCGTAGTATTTTTTTGAGTAGTGTGTTGAAGAGACCGATACTTTCGTTAGCCGTACAAAGCCAAAAATTTCAACGTGACGAAACAGAAGATCGTCCATTACTATAACTTCTGTAAATTTACTATATCCATCCTTTATGATTTTTCGTTTCAGTGTGCCATATATTTGTATTTTTATATTAGTTTCAGAGTAATCTGCTTCGTTCTTAAACTTGGAATTGGAGATCCTTTACTCTTTTACTAATTTTCCTTTCTACATTTTCCTTGTGTTTGCTGCTTAGATAGTTCTTAACCAAGATATCATTCTTCCACTCAGAGAATAATTACGATTGCAAAAGTGTACGGTTTGTGATCTCATGGAAAACAATATCGAAGTAATCCCAAACCACAATGGATAAGGATGTCATAACGGAATTGCTTCATCAGTTGATTTCGAACGAATATACTCACAAGTACGAGCCTACCAATAATTAATATTGCTAGATTTCGATTGTGACTCAAATTACTGTCACTACCTTGAGACGGCATTAGTCAACTCATTCTAATCAATTTCTCACAAAAGTTGCTAAATTTTCTAACAAGTCCCATCAGAACAATTTCTATTCAAATTCCGAGTGTCCGCGTGCGAATGCAAATAATTTATTTTTAATAATTTCGAAAGTCAATGCGAATATTTAAAAACACCTGAATAAATAAAAAAAAAAATATATATAAAATATATATATATATATATATATATATATATATATATATATATATATATATATATATATATATATATATATATATATATATATATATATATATATATATATATATATATATTATTGAAATAAAAAAAATATATATATATATATATATATATATATATATATATATATATATATATATATATATATATATATATATATATATATATATATATATATATATATATATATATATATATATATATATTACAGTTGTCACCACCGCTCAGGGCAGAAGCCCTATTCAAAGAGGTGTATTTATCTTAATTTTCAAACTAACAATTGATGAGCTGAATAGGCACAGGAGGAGATTAAATTGGTGGAAACACAGAAGATGGAAGAGAATTCCACCGAACAGAGGTGGGAAAGAAAGAAGCACTGCAGCGAACTAGTCTGGAGTTGCTAACATCAACACAAAACTCATGTGCCGACACAGCACCTTGTGCTGCGGGCGTCTTAAAGGCGGCACGCGGTGGAAAGCTCCCTCGAGCAGCTGCCGCTACGGTACCTATAGAAAAGAGATAAAGCACCAACATCGCGCCGCAAGGATAGAGGGTACTAGAAAGTAGAGGACAGTTTATAAGTCTTTTAGCCTTTGACTCGACCCTATCCAAAAGCCGGGTGAAACCTGAGCCCCCAGATATGAGAGCAGTACTCCATACAAGGGCGGATGAGACCTTGTATAACTGGAGTAACTGTGAAGAGGAAAAAAAGTTTCGCAGTCTAAACAGAACTCCCAGTTTCTTTGAGGCCGCCTAACCATTGTGATGTGAGGTTTCCAAGACATTTTTGTTTATGTTAGGCCAAGGATGTTTTATATTGTCAACAAGAGACGAGAGAACCGTCGAAAAGAGAGGATAGGAAAGATACAGAAGGTCTTCATAGAGGAGTTGTGAAGTTGGTTTTAGGAATTAAATTTCACAGGTTGCGACGACCCACCGGAAATTCTATCAGATCAGCGGTAGATGGAAGAATTTAGACAGAAGGCAATTCTAAGGAAGTAAAAAGAAGGCAGAATTGAAGAGTTGAAGAATGGAAGAGGGTCGAGTCATCGGCATATAGGTGGATAGAGTTAGATGTGCAGACGAGAAGATCGTGTGAAAAGCAGGAATAAAGTAGAATAAGACAGAACCCTGAGAACAATACCACTATTGACAGAAAAGGAAGAAAGAAGTCGCCCCATCAACAACAGCCGATATTGAGCGATTTGAAGAAAGCTAGACATAATTAGCAAAGAGAAGGAGGAAATCCAAAGGAGGGAGCTTGGAGAGCAGTGACGCGTGCAATACCCGGTCAAATGCTTTGGATATGTCAAGCGCCACGACGCAAGTCTCCCTCCTGAGGGCGGAAAACCAAAAATCTGTTAGATAGGAAAGTATATCACCCAGTAGACCTCAGCGCCGAAAGCCATGCTTTGGCGATCGGAAAGAAGGAATGAGATTCCAGATGGTCTAAGAAATGAGGATTGAAGGTTTCAGAGATCTTGATAAATGGTTAGAGCTATGGACGATAATTAAGGATCAGTAACTTCTTTTAGATGGGTTGAACATGCTTCCCTTTGCCAGAGGAAAGTGCTAGTAATGAGCATAGAGAATATAGTTGAACGGAGAGGAGGGCCAGCACGGAAGCACCCTCCCTCAAAACTCGGGGAGGAATACCATCCAGGCCACCCGCCTTCTAACGTTCATAGATTTGGAGCCCATGCACTTGATCAAATGTAATCACAGAAGCATGGGACACCTGATAAGAGAAGGAGGAGAGAAGGAATGCCAGAATCGTCCAGGAGGTTGAGTTAAGAGGAAAAAGAGGCCGAAGAGATTGGCCTTGTCAGTTGGAGAGTTAGCAACAGAACCATCAGATCGAGTAAGAGGAGGAACAGTTACAGAAGTTGTTGGAATGTTTTTGGCAAGAGGCCGAAAGATTTATCAGTAGGAGAAACAAGGAGGTGTGGGCACTTTGTTTTGTTGTAACACCACTTTGTTCGTCGAAGAGTATCCCTGCAACGAGCTTTAGCTAAATGAATTAGTTAGAGTGATAGGAGAACGAGAATTTTCCACCCCGATACGCATTGTCTCTAGCCTGAATGGCCCGAGAAGCAAGTACGATCGAACCATGGATTATGAGGAGAGAAGTTTGATGAAGAATGACCTAACATACATGGCGTTGCAGCCACGCATGGCGGCCGGCGTCTGGAGGAAAAGCGATCATTCAATTATGGTTGGCATCAAAAACGGCGAAAAGCCCCCCAATCGGCCCGATCAAAGTGCCAGAAAGAACGCACAGGGCAGGATGGAACTGTTGGAGAGAAAGTATTAAAATTAAGAGATATAAGGTTGTGGTCAGATTTACCAATAGGACGAAGGTGGTGTATTTATAGAGAAAGACTAGTGGTGAAACATAGGTCAAGTGTGTTCAAGAATTGGTTGGGACGATCCGGAATGTGTGTAGGTTCTTTAATTAGTTGCTCCAGATCGTTGAGAATGCTGAATGATTCGGCCTCCTCCCCACCTAAATCAGCATGAGAGGATCCCAACCATTCAGTGTTGTGTACATTGAAATCCCCTAGATAGAGGACCTCAGTATTTGGATGAGAAGATATAACAGTCTCGTGAGAAGTAGTAAGATATTCAAAAAAGGCGTGAAAATCTGTTCTGTTAGACTATTATTGACAAGATTAGATTATTGTAGTAGAAGGAAGAAAGATTTTAAGCCACAGAACATCGAAATTAGGAGATTCGAGATTCACGAGACGTGTTACAGGAGTGTTAATGTTAACATAGGCACATACTCCCCCCTTTAGACCGTATGAAATAAGTTATAGTTGGATACGTTAAACGAGTTAGAGGATGAATTCTTAGCCATCTGAGTCTCAGACAAGAGCAAAAGATTAGGGCTAGAGTTAGAGAGGTGGTATTCAACGGAAGCAGAGTTAGAAAATATATATATATATAAAGGTGCTTTTCCGTTAAAGCCCCCACATCGATATATCGATTATTTTATATATTTAATTGATTATTTGCACTTGCCCAATAGGGGCTCGAGCCGAGGGGCGGAGGAACCTCCGCGACACCCAAATACCAAACAGGCCAGAGGTACCCATCGTTGGCGGTGAGACCTTTGAATCTTGCCATCTCTGCAGTCTACCCTTAGGGTGTCTGTGTGTTTACAATCCATGTTTTTGATTTTTGAAATATCATTGTAGGCTTCCCAGCAGTGAAAGAATGAATGCATAAAATAGTATTTCATTTTATTAAATTTGTTTTGAAAATAAAAAATTTTTAAACTATAAAAATATAAAAAGACAAAAAAAAAATAAATAAATGAAGATGAACTGGGGTGCTCCTGAGTTAAAGGAGCAACCAACCAAAGTCAAGCAACGCCAACATGGGCACAACAACAGTTGCGACAAATTAATGCAATAATAAGACGAAGACGATTCCCTGTCGCGAGTGAAATTTTTCTTCGTCTTATTATTGCATTAATTTGTCACAACTGTTGTTGTGCCCATGTTGGCGTTGCTTGACTTTGGTTGGTTGCTCCTGTAACCCAGGAGCACCCCAGCGGAATGCCATGTGGCCCCAGTAGGGGTTCCAAGCACCCTTCTATGAATTTTAATAAGTTCAAGGAGACTTGAAAACTGGTCCGAGATGAATTCTTTTCTTGGGGAGGCGGATCGGTCTAGTGGTGACCTCATCTGCATTCATACAATG
>JABUQX010048117.1:30000-40000 GCA_015478945.1 Trachelipus rathkii
TATATATATATATACTATATTATATATAATATATATATATATATATATATTTATTATAATTTATTATATATATATATATATATAACATAGTTATATAGATAGCCCATATAATGTATATATATATTAGAATATATTATTATTATATATATATATATATAGTATTTATTATATATTATATATAATATATATATTATATATTATTATATTATATATATATTATTTACTATATATATATATTATTATATATAATATATATTATTTATTTATATATATTATATATTTATATATAATTTATATATATATATTATTATATATATTATATATAGTATATATATATACTAGTAGTATATATATATATATATTATATATCTATATATATATATATATATATATATATATTATATTAATATATATATTTATAATATAATGATATATATTCAACCTGTTTCTGAGTTCTGTAGCCATTACCTCAATAACAGATCTTCTCTTATGACTTCCATTCTTTTAACATGTCCGCTTTGCTTAACGGCAATTCGATCGTCTCGAAGATAGAGATGCTCTAAAGCCACCAAGCTAATTGCTATCGAATTGTGCTAAACAGCTGCTGAAGTTAAATTTTAACTACTTAGTTATTCCTAATTAACTTTTTATCATTATTTACTAAACTATATATATATATTATATATTTATTTTACTATATTATATATATAATATTATATAATATATTATATATATATTAATATATATATATATATATTATATAGCTATATATATATATAATATATATATATATATATACTATTATATATATATAATATAATATCTATAATATATAATATATTTAATATATATATATATATATATTATATATATATATTTCATATATAATATATATATTATATATATTATATAGTATATATTATATATATATATTAATATATATAATTATATACGTATATATATATATATATATATATTAATATAATATAATATATAATTATATATATATATATATATATTATATATATTATATATATATATTAGATATATATTATAATATATATTTACCTATATATATATATATTAATATATATAAATATATATATATATATATTAGTATATTATATATATATATATAAAATAAAATAATATATATATATATATATATATATAATATATTTTTCAACTCACATTAATTACATTATACTTCCTCGTTATATCGTTATTGATATAAAATTCATGAGAAAGTTGTACAGTCATTTCGCCACACAAAGAAGCAAGTATTATATAATTTTACAGTACATGTAACGCTAATAAAATAACGAAAATATATACTTCCATTTATAAAACTACCAACAAAATTTTACCGTTTGCAATATTCCAATAATTTTATATATAATATATATATATTATATATATATATATATATATATATATATATATATATATATAATATATATATAGTATAATATAATATATATATATATATATATATATATCATATATATAGTTCAGCTTTAGTTTTGTTGTCACCGAACCTATATCCCGTGAATCTGGGGGGTTCATTACCTCCCCCAGTAGATACTTCCTAAGCAAGTGGATTATAATGCAAAGATTATCTAAGATCAATAGCAAGGCCCTGGTCGGCTCAATTCATTGATAAATTATAGCCCACCGTGGACGTGGTTTCGCAATCCAATGGCGGACCTTCTTTACTAGAAGCATGAGGAGTGGTGATATGTTAAAATAGATGTTTTGTTTTATTGTGTTGGCATATTTTTAGTGATGTGTGGTATTTGAGATTAGGCAAGTTCACTAATAACTTAACTGGTATTAAATATTCACAGAAAATCTCCTACGACGGCAATTTTTTGTATCCATTTAGATAGCCGGATCAAGACTCGAACTCTCGCTCACGCGAGAGGTAAATTACGATCCAAAAGACTTGCTTTTATCCACTGAACTACCGCGAGCAATATTATATATATATATATATATATATATATATATATATAATATATATAATATAATATTATATATTATTTAATATATATATATAATATATATAATTTATATATTATATATATATATATTATAACTATATATATATATAATATATAAATATAATATATATATATATATAAAATATATATATATATAATATATATATATATATATATATATATATATATATATTATATATATATATATATATCCCAGAAACTCTACATCAGTGCTCCTAATCTGTTAAAATGTAAAGAGAAATGATAATAAAATTAGATCTTCTATTTTAGAGAAACTTTTAGAGACATATTCATTTATTAATCTAAAACAAATGTAAGTATATGTATAATGCCAAATTAAAGACTAAATCGCAGCTTATATTGAGAAAAAAAAGCCAAAATTTTCTATAGGAAATGACACTAACAAACTTTCGCTATGTATTTCTTTTTCTCTCGAATGCGTAGCATGAGTCCTTTTCAAAAAAGGAGTTATGCGGCTAAAGGATCATATTATTTCTCTCACCAAGCACACTTCTATAGCATTATATTTTTTGCCAACCTTCAGAACTTTTTTCAGACAGTCCTACTGCTAGCCTTGTATAGTGCTACTCTCATTCTTGCTTGGGGTTCGCATAACATATCTTTAAATTTAACTAACACATCTTCTTCAGGGATTAGGTAGAGTCTAGGATTTTTCGTCTCAACAAATCTTCCATTCTCAATAACCCAATTTAAAGTCATCCATCTCTCTTCATAATATAGCTAGTAGTTATCATCCTCTTCTGAACTCACTAGTCTCTCTAGTCTCACTAGTCTCTCTCTCTCTAGTCTAGTTTCTCTAGTCTCACTAGCCACTCTTCCTCTCCCTCTTTAAAGAAAATTCGCGTTTTACACTTATTTCCACACAGTCTCATATTTTCTTTCACAACCTCTCAAACCCAAGATTTAACATCTATGCTCATCTTTCATGTATTTGACTTGTAAAGTCCGGAACACTCTTCCTTCCTCAATATTTCAAATTTCCTTTGACTTCCACACTTACAAATCTTGAGAATCGGGTCATTTAACATTTAATTTTTAATTAAGTTATTATTCCCTAATGCTGGTGGATTTCATGAAGGCCTCTGGTGACATAAAATTAAAAAAATGCTAATTTCGATATTTTGGCATACAACTTCGAGCCTACGCTTTTATCAAACTAGTTTTCGGTGATAATCAAACAGTTTGATCAGTAATGAATGCTAAAAAAACTAATACTCTTACACTTTCAGAGTGTATACGGTATATATCTATATATTACATATATTTAAATACACTTTTGGCATTTTGCCTAAAACTTTAGAAAATTTCATCTCGAATCAACTTTTTCTGAATTTGATTTATTCATCTTTTTTTCATCTTCTGATGTCCTGATTTAATATTAGGCTTTGCATATATATATATATATATATATATTAATAATATATATGTATACTCTATATATATATTTATATATACATAATAGATATATATATATATATATATATATTATATATATAACTATTATAATATACTACCTATATATATATATATATATTATATATATATATTATATATATATGAACGGTGTCCATCTCCAACAGATGGTGTATAATGACCGGAAACAAAATCAGAAAGAAGGTCAAGGATAAAAGAATAGATACCGAAAGTAGCAAATTTAGAAAGCAAAATTTTGTGCCAAGTTCTATCGAAGGATTTTGGTATGTTCAGCGTTACAGAAAAGGATTCACTAAAATGGCGAAAAGCAGGGGCCAAACAGTTAAAGAGAAGGAGAAGAAGGTCAGCAGCTGAAGCTCCTTAGGGAAGTTCTAATTCGTTAGGTTAATGATAGACTCTAATCGAAAACTTTAGAATGAAAAAGGGTTAGAGCAATAAGAGGCTAGTTAGATGGCTAAGAGAAGTGCCCCTTTTTTCTGTTCGGAACAAGATGAATGAGAACATGTTTCTATATAGCTTGCAGAAAAAGAACTTCTATATATAGGCTACGAGATATGCTGCTAAGACAGGGTTCAAACTCAGAAGCTCAAATTTTAAGAACGATAGGTGGTATGCCGGCATGACTATACGCCCTCTTAGTATTATATTAAGCTCATAGAGCAGAAATGTCTTTAGAAGAAATTAAAATATTATGAATGAGTTGGAGGGAGGTGGAGGGAGGTAGAGGAGGAGTAATAGCTCCGAAGTCACCTAAAAATTAGAAGATGATATTCAGTAGTGCGCTCGAAAGAGGTTGGAGGTCGGAAAGAAGAAGAAGCAAAGTTGGAGTTGGCATTTTCTGTAGCATGCTAGAAAGAATATGAAGAAGAGCAAACAGAAAGCTTATTGCATTTTCTATAGAGAAATCAGTTCTTAGTATTAGGAGGGATAGATTTAGAGCTATTCCGGAATGAAATTAAAGGAACTGGATATTCTGAAGTTTAAAGACGATTATAATTCATAAAGGCAGTGTCCCTACGGCGATTAGCACGGCGATTAGCACGAGAGCACACATACCTACACAAACACAAACACACACACACACACACACACACACACACATATTTATATTATTTATATATCATATTATATAGATAACACGTTATATATATATATTATATATATACTATATATAATATATATATATATATTATATACTCTCCTAATATATATATATAATAACTTATATATACAGATATAAGACGTAACTCAAAAATTAATTTTTTCATAAACCAAATACATATATTCTATATATATAAATATAACTATTAAGTATATATATAATGATACTATTATATATAATATTTATAGGAATATATATATAGACTATTTAATATATATATAATATATATAAATATTATATTATAAATAATATCATGTATTATATTAATAATATATAGGTATATATACTAAATATATATATATAATATAATACTGAAGGTACATATATTATAATATATATATATATATATATATATATATATATATATATATATAGTATATATATATTTTTTTTATTTATTTATAGAGTGTATTTTTTATAAATACATATATTTATATGGATAAATTATATATTTCTGTAGTATAATTAACTTATTCACATCTATAAAAAAAATATAAATTTAAAAGTATATATAAATATATATACATTGGCGGTATATTTATATATTATATATATATATACTATATTTGAATATAATTTATAATATACTTATAGAGTATATATATATAATACTATAATTATATAATATATATATATATATTATACGGTATACTATAATATATTTGAAGTTAAGACAGTTTAAAGAGTGTAAAACATAATTGATTTCAATATTTTAAAAGAAAGAAAAAAATTTTTTCGAACTCGGAGATTGCCGAGTACATTTACGTTTACTTATTATTATAACTTACTTACTATTATAAAGAAGATTGAAAAAAATATCATTATGAATTTAAATTAGGGGACAAAAAAAAACAGAAGAATTTTTTAGAAAAGCTTAAGATTTATTTTTTCATTAAGTTTATACTTCAATAGTAAGAAATATTTTATTTTTATGTTTTCCTGTTTGTGTTTCTTTCGGAACTTAGTCCTTTTCAGTTATTTTCAGACATGTTCGTTTGCAACATTTTAAAATTATCCCACTCTTTCTCCATCATTTTAAAATTATTAATAAAATTATCATTTATATATTATTTATGAATTAATTAAATAAATAAATAATATATATAATTGTTATTTATATATATGTATTCTTGCTTACAATTATAAATATTAAAAAAATATTTTTTCGTAAATAAAAAGTTTGCACTCCGTGAAATTAACAAATTTTTTATTTGCTCCGGACGATGCTCCTGTTCCGATTCCAGCTCCGGCTCCGGCTCCGGCTTCGGCTCATGCTCTGCAACCCTGATTTCTAGTTCCAAAAATTCTTAAATTACTTTCATAATAATTTCAAAATCTTCTTTACAGGAAATATTTCCTTCAAAAATGAACATATAACCCAATATACTTTCGGGATGCCCATTTATTGACTCGCATTTTAATCTGCAACGCTAATTTGGCTCACGAAAGGCACGAATATATTTTAGCATTTAAATCAAGTTTTAGCAACATAAAAAGGCGTCTTTTAGACTTAAAACCTCGGCTTAACTCTCAAATCCGATGAATATTACCAATAGATTTTTCCTCTGGAGTGGTGGCTTATTATATCTTAAAGGCAAATGAATATAAAATATTTTTTTTAATTCGTAGCATCTATATGATTTTCTCTCTCTCTCCCTCTCTCTCTCTCTCTCTCTCTCTCATCATCTCTCTCTATCTATAATATACTATATAAATGTTATATATAATATATACTATATATTTAAGATTTATATTATAATAAATGAATAATATATAACATATATATAGTATTTTATTATATATAGTATATATATATATAGTAATAGACACTATATATAATATAATTTTAATATATAGTTAATATAAATACTTAGTATATTATAAACATTTAAGTGAGACGACTACGAAAGGAATTTATGAACAGCTCTACTTACTATTAACAGTCCTACAAAATTCTTGAAATAATCTCTTCAAGATTTAGCCGTTTTGCATATAATAAATAAAAAGAATGAGGCGAGTTAAAAACTCTTCATTTTTTTAAAAGAAATCCTGGAACAAGTCCAAATTAAAAGAAAAAACATCTTAATTTATATATATAAACTTCATTCTCTCCGTCCCTTTTAAATATAATAATATATATTATAATTACTATATATATATATATATATTATATATATATATATATATATATATATATATATATATATATATATATATATTATACATATATATATATATATATATATATATTATACTATATATATATTAATATGATATATATATAATATTATATATAGACTCAATATAGTACTATATTATACACTTATATTTATTTAAAATATTTATCTATTATATATATATTATTATATATATATAAATGAGACAGAAGCTAATGAAGTTTATATATATACACACACCACACACACATATATATTATATATATATATTATATATAAAATATAACTATATACTATATATATATATATTAATAGACTGTGAACGCGGAATAAATACCTAGATATTCCTAATATGTTTTTAATTATATTTTATATATATATATATATATATATTTATATTATATTACCTAATATATAAATATATTAGGGTTGGAAAAACGATGTTTTAAATAAAAAAATTCCATGGGTTTAGTAACTTTTTTGTTTTATTTTTTAAACTATTTTGAAATTTAGAAAAATGTCGACTTATGTTCTTGAAAATATTCATGTGTGGTGCCTCATAAACGGTCAGTGTAGCGAGTGCTCTTGTGTAAAAGAGTACAGAACAGTGTTGAATAGATGAAGCGTTTCAAGAAAGGTAGGGAAAGTCTGAATGGTAACGAGAGAAAAGAATGGCTATGGCTGCAGTCAAGAAACTAATCTAAAAAGATCGGATAGTTAGTACTGAATTAATAGCCACGGAAATTGGAATTTTACATAGTTCTGCATATACGATTTTAAGTGAAAATGTAGGTCTCAGCAATCTTTTAATTTGATAGGTACCAAAACAGTTGTACAATGATATGCCAGCCTCAGAGATGATTTGTCCAAAATTTTTGACCAGGACAATATATATATATATATATATATATATATATATATATATATATATATATATATTTGACTATATATATATATATATATATAATATATATAATATATATATATAATCAAGCAACTGATTGTTGGGGGTATGAAACATGAATTCATCAAATAGACCCATGAAGAAAAGTAAAATTGAAACGGTAACTTCCTAGGGGTTCTTCAGATTTCATAAAATTTAAGACAAAAAGATTGGTAACGAAAGTGATGTCAATACCAGTATTTTGGGATGGCAATTGAATAACCTTGATTGACTTTATTGAGGTATTAAATAAATTTAAACCGTATTGTAGAAGAAAAGACGTGGAAAATTACATTGAGGAATTTTGCTCCATCATGACAATACTTTTTTACATTCTTTGCCTTTACTGATAACTATATTTCGGGATTTTTTTTTGTGAGAAACTATGCCCCACCCTCCTTACAGTCCTGATTTATTCACAAAGTGGTTTGCAAAGTTCCGATAATCAACTGACCGCTAATTAACGAAGCTTTTTCGTTAGCGGATTAGCATTTCTTCTAATTTTAACAACCCTTTGTGGACCAATTAGCTTCAGGTAGATATCGTTTCGCTTTCCCTAAAATCGTATAAATCTGATCCCGTTTAAAAATTTTGAAATTGATGGGCACCTATAATAAGTTCCATCAACAGAACAAAATGACCTGAAACACGTCGGACAACGGCAGAAGCTTCGTTAAGGCATTTGTACAGTTTCACACAGACGTTAAACTTTTGTCAGATATTCCTGATCCTGTTGCCGATTCAAACGTAGAGGAAGTCTATCATGTGGACTTGAACGTGGACCCAAGACTGGAGCTTTGGATTAGGTAGAGTATATCTCTGATGTGATGTTCCTAAAAAAATCTAATGATCTGGATCTCAATCTGCTAGTGCACTTGAGGTTTACGGGCCACACCTTTAGATTGAAACAAGCGTGGATGCTCCCAGGCTTTTAAATGTAAAAGTTACAGTCGCTGTAAATTCAGCAGAGCCGCAGCATGGTGAGTTGAAGAGGAGGCCAGTGGTTCCAAACAATACTAGATGGAACTAAACTTATGATATCTAGAGAAGAAGAAGAAGAAGGGAGCTGTTCATAGACAGATGATACAACTGAAACTAGTGAGTTGAAGAGGAGGCTAGTGGTTCCAAACAATACTAGATGGAACTAAACTTATGATATCTAGAGAAGAAGAAGAAGAAGGGAGCTGTTCATAGACAGATGATACAACTGAAACTAGTGAGTTGAAGAGGAGGCTAGTGGTTCCAAACAATACTAGATGGAACTAAACTTATGATATCTAGAGAAGAAGAAGAAGAAGGGAGCTGTTCATAGACAGATGATACAACTGAAACTAGTGAGTTGAAGAGGAGGCTAGTGGTTCCAAACAATACTAGATGGAACTAAACTTATGATATCTAGAGAAGAAGAAGAAGAAGAAGGGAGCTGTTCATAGACAGATGATACAACTGAAACTAGACCTTCGCTGATTCTGAGGTCAACTTCATGAAGGGAAACTAGCATCACGTTGAAGCGATGAAGAAGAACCAGTAAACCAATAAAAGTAAATGCATTAATTAGAATTTTTACTTAATTTATATTTTTACTTAATTTTTTTTTTACTTAATTAAATTGTGCTGCATATAGGCTATAAGCTGAATGTAAATTAATTTTAATTTCCTTAGCTTATTTAGTTATTTATGTACACCTGGATCATCATGAAATTTTGAAGATTCTAGGTCCAAGGACCAAGCTACAAGCAACACTATTATAATTTCATTTCTCTTTAAGGCTATTAGAGCTATAAAACCAAACCTAAGCCAAACTCATATTTGTTATTCATATTCATAAAAGTTAATGGTTATCAAAGTTAAATTTTGATATATACAGCATTGGGTGTCAAATGAAAATTGAGGAATCTGTAAGCAAGCTTTAGTAAACTGATGGGAAATTACTTCACAGGTGACTAAGAAGATAACATAATTAAAATAACATAGGACAAAATATAGCATAACATAATAAAATGCAAGATTTAATGATTAAAAACTCAATCACGTGCCCCTAATCGGACGTGAGATTCAGTCAGAATCTAGGATAGGTATAAAGAAATTTATGCAAGTAAAGTGTTTTTAATAAAATAATAACTCAATTCCTTAGTTACTTAAAATACAGCTTTGATACCTGTGATAGAAGAGCTCTAACGATAAACGTAGTTAATTTTGACACCCAAGACTTTTCTGTCAACCCACTGACGGAAGGATA
>JABUQX010048117.1:45000-47500 GCA_015478945.1 Trachelipus rathkii
AGCGTGAGTACGTGATAAACACTGGTTTAATTTTTTTTTCAAGAATTCGAAATTGATGTATTTGTTTTGTCCCGGTTTTCATGTGATTTAAGCTTTATGAAATTTAATATTGCTATGGAGGTTGCCCGAAGCTCTGTATGTTAAAAGATTATATTATAAAGTCTTTTTACTATTGTGGTTACAGTCAAGAAAGGAAATTTGTATCGAATTATAAAATATACGAAACTCTTTATTTATATTATACCTCTCCGCGTTGAAACCAGCAGACTATAAGAGGAAGAAGAACTTTCACGGTTAATATATATATATATATATATATATATATAATATATAATATATATATATATATATTAATATACATATATATATATATATTATATATATATGAAGTGCCTAATATATAGAAAATTAGAAAAAGTTGAGCCGCCACTTGATACATATAATATATACTCTAATATATATATATATACTTATAATATATATATATATATACAATAGAATATGCACATATGAAATATATATCAATAGTATTACACAATGAATATACAATATGAAATATATCTAATAAATATACTATATATATATTATATATATTATATATTATATAATATAATAATATTAATAATCTATATATATATATATATATAATATATATATATATATATATATAACAAACGTTGCGTTGGCCCCGCACTATTCCTTTCCTATAGGTATTACAATTGCAGGTGCACGAGGGAGCTGACCTCTCGAATTCCTCCACTCTTTCGTCTCCCTCGAGCACACAGAGGTGTTTTGTTCTCAAATGAATATTGTGTGAGTATTTTAACTCAAGGATGATCATTGTTTATGTGGAACACCTTGCTATCTTCTGGTTTTTCTGCTGTACATTCAATTTTTACCTCTTTTAAGGCCCACCTGAGGGAAGTGCGATTAAGGCCATTGCAATTGGGTGGTTTATTTCATTTTATTTTTGGCCTTCTCCTTTGAAAGGTTCTGCCAGTGAAGTGCTGGTGTCGGGTAAAGAAATGAGAGAGAAAAAAAAAATGAAATCAAAATAAAATGTGTTCGAAAATATATTTCCCCCCCCCAAAAAAAAAAAAAAATAAATAAAAAAAATAAAACCAAAAAAGCTGAATATCCAATTGAAAATCGCCACAATAGAAATTCACAGTGAATATACACAAAAAAATATACCCAGATCAAGTTCCTGTTACTAAACCCATTAAAAGAGATAAAATCAAGTTAATAATTACACAAGCGAGTTTTTGAAATCTGAACTATCTCTATTTTAATCAAGAAGTAGTAATGGTGCCTCAAAGAAAGCTGGGAATTCTTGCCTAGGATGCAGAGAATTTTTTCCTCTGCAGATCTACTCAACTATATAAGGCCTATCATCCTTTCTTGCAGTATACTGTTCTCCACATTTATTGAAACTCAGGGCTCCAACCCTATCTTTTGAATAGGGTTGAGTCTAAGGATATGAGACTAATAAATTGTTCCCTACTTTCCTAGGTACACTGGAACCCTCTGTCACTGTAACGTGACGTTGGAACACTATCTCTTTTATAGTATAAGCGGCAGGTGCTCGAGGGAATTGACCTCTCTTTCACCACCATTGCGTCGCCCTAGTAAAATCACAGGGTTGCCTTAAGCTCGGCATGAAATTCTTGGTGAAAATTGAAAACCCCAAAATCACTCGTCTGTGTGGCTGCCTCCCTTTCCAGCACTTCTGTTCTGTGAAAACACCATTACGATCATCTGTTTTTTCCCTACTGTACTTAATCTCCTCTTCTTTTCTCCTCTTCTCTCTCTCTCTTCCTCCTTTCTCTCTCCTCTCTCTCTCTCTCTCTCTCTCCTCTCTCTCCTCTCTCTCTCTTCTCTCTCTCTCTCTCTCTCTCTCTCTCCCTCTCTCTTCTCTTTAAGCCCCTGTCTGAGCCATTCTGAGAAATTTGCCATTAGGTTTGGGTCGGGTGGGTTTCCAATTTTCTATTTTATCGTTCTCTCTCTTGAAAAGGGCTCTGTCTGTGAGTGGGTCCTGAAAAAAAACTTGTCTGAGAGTTAAAAATAATGACATTTTATAAGTATTAATATATATATATACTATAATATATATATATATTATATATATATTATATTATATAATTAATATATAATCTATATATTATATATATATATATATAATATATATATATATAATAGCTATAATATATATATCATATAATATATATATATAATAATATATATATATATATTATTATATTATATATTATATAATTATTATATATATATATATATATATATATATTAATATATATTAGGGATGGGTCCAAGACATACTTTTTTTTGAAATTCGTCAAAACTACGTTTAGCAAGGAGTAGTATCAAAGGGTCTAATACTGTTCAAAATTGCAAAAAGTGGTTGTGACACTATGTAACCCTTGGCACAATTTACACCACTTTTACCTTATTTCTATTTTAAAATCAATGTCCAAGTGTCGCA
>JABUQX010048117.1:52500-55000 GCA_015478945.1 Trachelipus rathkii
ACATTTCCCGACGCGTTTCGTCCTAAACATTGAAGTAATCTTTCAAATAGGAATGAAAATTCTTGTGAGCGATATGAGTCTTAAATTAACTAGTATTTAAATTATAAGAGACGAAAAGCGTCGGGAAATGTAAATGAAATATATTCTTATTCTTCCTCATGTACATTGGTTTTCCAGATGATCTTAAAGAAAATAAAAAAAAAAAAAATAAATACTATTAGAACTTTGGAAATAAAATCAAAAACTTTTGTAAAATCAAAGGCTGATATTGACATTCTAAAATAATATAATAAGTATAATATATGAGAAAACAATACCAATAATAATAAATAAAATATAATAATAACAAAAATAATAATAATAATAATAATAATAATAATAATAATAATAATAATAATAATAATAATAATAATAATAATAATAATAATAATAATAATAATAATAATAATAATAATAATATAAATATAATAGTAATAAAAATAATAAAATAATATAGAATAAAAAAATAATTAATAATAATAATAATAATAATCAAAAATAATAAGTGAAATCATAAATATATATTTAAAAATATAAATAATAATAATAACATAATATCATAATAATAATATAATAATAATAAATAAATAATATAATAATAAAATAAATAAACTAATATAATAATATAATAATAATAATAATAATAATAATAATAATAATAATAATAATAATAATAATAAGAACAATAATTAATAATATGAGCTTTGTATGCCTTTTCCAATTTTTCTAAAAGTGTCAATCGCTTCTTGATTGATTTTCTTGAGGACTTTTCTAGAATAGAATATAGCAACAGCTTTTTGAAATTTTAATTTAATATTTCGCCTGCACACTTCAGGCATCATCAGAGACGAGTTCTAGATTAATTGATAAAACAAAATAAATGTTATTTCAATATAAATGTAAAGTAACAAATTAAAATATTAATAACTAGATTTATATCTTTATATCTAAAATCCTAAACTAATAACTATATGAATAGAGAGACTCTATCCAGACCAACTCAAAAGATGTTAAAAAAATATTCTCTTCTCTTCAAACCTAGAATAGTCCTCAAGAAAATCAATCATGAGGCGGTTGATCCCTTCAGGAAATTGGAAAAGGCATGCAAAGCTCATATTAAATTAAAAACTGATATAAAATAATAATAATAATAATAATAATAATAATAATAATAATAATAATAATAATAATAATAATAATAAATACAATAATAATAATAATAAAAATAATAATAATAATAATAAATAATTAATAATAATAATAATATATAATAATTAATAATAATAATAGATAATAATAATAGATAATAATATAATAATAATAATAATAATAATTATCATATAATAACAATAAAATAATAATATAATATAATAATAATAAATGAATAAAAAAATAATAATAATATATATAATAATTAACACTAATAATAATAATAATAATAATGAATATATAATAATGATAACTAATAATTAATAATTAATAATATAATAACAATAAAAATAATAAATAATAATACATAATAATATAATAATATAATAATAATGAATAATAATAAATTATTCATAATAATAATAGTAATAATAATAATAATTAATAATATAATAATTATAATAGTTATAAATAAATTATAATAAATAATAATAAAATAACAAAAAATAATATTCATTAAAAATATGCTAGTATAATTTGATAGTAATAATAATAAATAATAATAATAATAATAATAATAATAATAATAATAATAATAATAATAATAATAATAATAATAATAATAATAATAATAATAATAATAATAATAATAATAATAATTAATAATAATCAAATAATAATATAATAATAATAAAAATGTTAAAATTGAATAAGAATACTAATAATGTGAAAAATAATAATAATATGTGTAAAGCAGAATAATAAGAATAATAAACCAAATATAATAATGTATAATAATTTTAATAATAATAATAAAATAATAATAATAATAATAATAATAATAATAATAATAAAATAATAATAATAATATACTTTAATTCAAGAATGAAACAGAAAATTTAAAATATACCTGTTTTATATATGTCGTATGACATATTTTGTAAGATGCTGTCATACCTCGAAGGAATAAATGTAATCGGCTTGTCTGTCAGGAATACCATTGGAAAAGCGTAATGATCTTGCAGATTAAAACCAACAGGGAGATCTTTGATCAATGGGATCTTGAAATATAATAATAATAATAATAATTATCAATAATTTTCAATAAGATAATAAATAATTAATTACTAACAAATATTTCCTTTAACCCTTATACATTAATGAAATTAAAGAACTGTGCAATCGTATTCCTTTTCCATTGAGAATGTCTAGTGCAGCACGTCTTTCTTTATAATTTCATTTTTTTCTCAGTGCAACACTCTGTTCCCAGACTTAACCGCTAAACTGAATCTTATATGTACTCTAATGGTAA
>JABUQX010048118.1:0-32500 GCA_015478945.1 Trachelipus rathkii
AATACAGGAACCAATATAATATATATATAAAAGTAATAATTATATTTATGTCAAATTTTAATAGTAATATCGAGTAATATTACTTTTTCAAGTTAATTAAAAAAGATAAATAAGAAACGACACTAATATGAGAATGTATTGCCTTCAAAACCATGTAAAAAGAAATAAATGAGGCAAAAAATGTTAAAATAAAAAAAATTAATTAAAATAATTAATAAAATTATATAATAAATAATAATAAATATAAATATATAATAATAATAAAATACGTATGTAATAAATTATATATAATTATATTAAATTTATATGAATAAATAATATATTAAATATAAAATATAATTTTTTAGATATATATTAATTATATTATATATAATATATATTATAATCATATTAATTATATAATAAGTATATAATTAACTAATATAATATATATAAATAAATTAAATAATAAAGTATTTCTACTACAGCTTCTACTCAATCAATTGGAATAAAAAGTTACTTAACGCCACCAATAAGGAACGTGGGAAGTCTTAAGATGAGCGTTCATAGGAATAACAGTTCCACTTGACAAAATCTGTGCTCGCCAATACAAACCAGAAGATGAAATTTTTTTCTTTTCGAATTGTCTGAAACCGGATAACTAATCACTGCTGACCTGTATTACCTAAATTTCGTTCTTAAGTAAACAGGTAAATATCAAAAAAAAAAAAAAAATATCTTTATCACATAAAATAGGAGGCTACATCATTCAGTATTCATAAAGATCAATTGTAAAAAATTCTTATTGATACCGATGAATCTACCTAAATTCATGAATAGTGACGTATAAAGTAAACTATGGTCCATATAATTATTATATTACTTAATAATAATAACAAATATTTATCATTAATAATATATATATATATATATATATTATATATATATAATATATATATATATATTATATATATATAATAGTTAATATATATAATATATGATAAATATATAATAAAAATTATATATATTAATATATATACTAATATAATATAATTAAATAAATACGTTAATAGATTAGGAAATCCAGCTTAAACACAATTTATACTGCTAAATGACCTATATATCCAAAAAATCACTACAATACTCACGGATAATAATAATAAGGAATACACTAATAAGAAAAAAGAGTTACAATTTTAGTGTGGGATAAAATAAAAATTATATAAGTATAGATAATATGCCTACAGCGGAAAAGGCTTACAATATTATTATGGATATACTGAAAAAATAAAACTTAAATAATAGGAAAAAAGGGATAAATTAATATCAATTTTAACATAAAGTGTAATTTCACAAAACGGAGAAATGCATAAATGATAAATCAATTACAAGAGACTTTATTGGTTCAACTTAAACCTAAAAGGAGTTTTAAGACTTATACTTATAAATCGTTGCTATTCTTTTTAATTTTATACTGTGTGTTGGCTAGATGCCAAGCGTGATACTACTTGACCAACGATGAGCAGGAGTTTACGGGGTCTCGTCTACGATATACTCTTATTCACTGTAGGAACTAACGAGGTGTTAAGGACATATAATATCTCCCCTCCTACTTGGAAAAACGTCCCCCTTAGTATAATATACCTACTTATTGATTCTAATACCCGTCGTCTTCGAGCCCCCTTAAACTTTGCCTAATGTGTAACTATCTACCTTTTTCATCACACTATCATACATATATATATAAATAGTATATATATAATTATATACTTATTATATATATTTTTAATATATATACAATAATATTTATTTTATACTAATATATATCTAAATATGTAATCCATTTATATCATTTATATATATACTAATATATATATTATATATTATATATATAGTATGGCATTTAAAATTTTAAATATAAATAATATTTTATCTTTATATGTGCATTAAGAACAAGTAAATGTTATTATACGACCTTACCTTACCTAAATCGAAACCTTAATTAGAACAATAAAGGTATGAAAAAAAAAAAACCTGGATAAAAAAAATTAAAATTTCACGAAATTATGTTTTGTACCACCTGTCCCATCACATTTTCTTCCCCACCCGCTTTTAGCGAGAGGCCACGAGCCGTTAAAAATTTATAACTGGTATAAAAAAATAGCATTAATTATCGATATAATTCTTACGCTTTTGTTTAAATTTTAACATTATACTTTATTTGTATATTGTAAAAATGTAATTCTTTTGAGATGAACGCGTAAAATTAATTACAAAAATAAGAGAATTATTTATCATAATATTAGCCGAAATTTGAAGGAAGTGAGCTCGTTCGTATTCTATAAAATAATAAACTACGTGCTAAGCCACGAGTGTCAAGAGTGTGACGTCCGCTCATCTGCTATATATAATATATAATAATTTATATATATAATTATAATATAATATAATATTAATAATATTTAATATAATATATAATAATATATATAATATATAATAAATATTATTATATATAATATATATATATATATATATATATATATATATATAATAAATATATAATAATATATATATATTATTAATTAATTATATATATATATATAATATTATATATATGAATAATTAAAATAAATTATTTAGAAAGTTATTAAATTTTCTAATTTTTTTTTCTAAATACTTTCTAAACAAATGTACTTTATTTATTTTAAAATTTTTATAACTTTTTCCACCCAGTTTTTCTCTTCATTTTATGGCAACTTTTCCCTTTGGAGACTCACGTGACCTTCCCTTTGAGTTTCCTTTCGTTTATTTCCAGCTGGTAGCTCTTGGTCTCCAAACCATCGCATTTCCGTAAAAAAATCGTTCATAAAGGAAAAATGAATTCGTCTCTTTATTACGAAGCTTTCATGAGACATGACTGTCAGTTTGTTTAATCTATAAAATCTTACCGAAAAATATTCACACTCTTAAAGATTCTTAAAAGCTAAAAATAATTTTTCAGTTCCCACTCTCTTTCTCCTCTTCCTTCTGTAAAAGGAAATTATTATGTACAATCTCTGACTGTAAAAGTTTTCTTTTTTAGTTTCTTTTAATTTTTTATATTATTTTTTTAAAAAGTCACACCTCCATGGATATTGCCAACTAATTCTAGAAGGGCTAAATACCGTCGAAAATCATATGCCCATATTTTAGGATGGGATTGCCCTACTCAAAGGAGTGAAGGCTGTAAGATGAATAACCTTTCCTACCGATTTCAACGATCAACTTAATTCCGTTCTCAGCAGAATAAATAATGAATAAAGAATAATAATTAATTACAGTAGTTTTCCAATATCTCTTAAAATTAGTCCATTGTTAGTTCTATGACAAAAAAACAAAAACTCTAACTGTTTCAAGTCTGCATAAAAGAATTCGGAAAACTTTTTTTTATCCGTTTCAAATGTAATAATCTTTCTAGTCTCTATCCGACAAACATGTTCCAAAACCACATTCTTACTTTATTATTATTATTAATTATATATTATTAATTTTATATTATTAATTTTATTATTATTATTTAATTATTATTATATTTATTATTATTTATTTTATTAATTATTATTATTATAATTAAATTTAAATATTATTAATTAATATTTATTATTATATATTATTAATTTATTATTATTATTATAATTATTATATATTATTATTATTATTAATTATTATTATTATTATTATTATATTAATTATTATTATAATTATTGGATCATTAGTTAGTATTGTACTTTTGAGATAACAATATGATATTAATTATCAGCAATTAAGGGGTTTATTAATTGCTATTTGAAATATATTTTTTGTCGTTATCAATTATGAAATATAAGAAAGTCAGGTATTTTGTTATAGGGTTCAGAAGAGACAAAAAAGTGTTGCAAAATTAGTAAGGACGCCATTTAGATACTAGGGAAAATTAGCGAACCTGTTTTATATGATTTAGAGAGTTAGTTTTGTAATCAAATAATAATATAATGTAAAAATATATATGTAAATATTATATGTACTATATAACAACGTATCTTTAGAAATGTATTTATCTATAAACCTGAAATAAAAATTTATAAAATTGAATAATTATTATTATTATTATTTATAATTATTATTATTATATATCATAATTTTATATTATATTTTAAAAATTATAAATAATAATTTTTATTAATTAGTTATAAACAAATGTCTTATATATTAAATTATAATTCTTTATTATTTATTATTATATATATTATTATAAATTTTGGAATAAGAGAAGTAAGAAAGAATAGAGGAGACAAAAAATTTTCATTGGAATTGCTATATTCTTCCCATATGTTTAATAATCTTTTTTTCTTGAGGTTGTATCATTTATTATTCACTCTCGTCTTGAACACTTGATAGTCAAAAAGGTGTGCAGTAATGTTCGGTAAATTCTTTACTCAAATAAATAAGTATGTACATAAATAATCTCCCATTCAACATCAAAAAGTTTGCTCTATTTACGTAATTATATCTATATCGCTTCCGCATGTTGTCATAATAAATAATAATAATAATAAATATAATAATAAATAAAATAAATAAATACAATAATTAATAATAAATAATAATAATAATACTATTAAATAATATATAATAGATAATAATTAAAATATAATAATAATAAATAATAATATAATATAATAATAATAATAAATAATATAATAATAATCAATATATAATAATAATATAATATGTTGAATATCTTACTTAATACTTGATTACACAATATTTCAGATTCAAACTTTGTAAGATTCCATTTACTCCGAGAGAAATTCAAGATTTCTCCTTTATTTAGATCAAAATTTATGACATTCGGCAAGACACCATCATATCCGTCGCTTTACAAATTGAATTTCACGAGGTTGCGAACCGCAGAACAGAATCAGCCACAGTCAGCCGGTAAGGTCATTAGACGAAAGGAAATATTAATTACATCATCTCCCTCACGAGATTTGCAATCACTCGTACCATCCTTTCAAAAAACTAGGCCATCTCAGAGACCACAATTACGCATCAAAGTCCAATGGTAATAAGACTATAACACAAATATACTAGACCTACCTATAATCATATAATAATAATTTCGTTCCGAAAACGTAATAATAAATAAATAAAAACAAGATTTAATTATAAAACTATATATCTCATTAAAAGTGCCGAGCCTATTAAATAAACAATAAATTTATTAATCACAGAATAAAATACTTTAATATTTTATATAAGATTTATCTAATCTGGGTTTTAGATAAATTATTAGATAAATTATTAGATAATTATTTTATATATTAACTTTTTAATGTTTTATATCACTATTCACTCTAAAACATACGCATATCACATAAAATGTTACATAATTTCAGCTGTAGCTATGTGTCATCCTCTAACATCTGAGATAATGAGACTCTCAATACTCTACACTCTTTAGAAACCGCATCTCAGCATGTCTTATAAAATTCAATATTATCTACAAAGGGTATTTGCCTACACACACACAACAATACTCGCAACAGCTCCCCTACTGCACCTATTTACCCTGAAATAAGCTAATTGATCATCACGTCTTACGACGAGTGCACCTATTGGGCATAGACACCATTTGCTAGGTATTTAAACTGAGTAAACCAAAAACGCACACTGTCAGTAAAGCACTGATAACCTATAACTAAACGTCAACCAATTATCATACTTATTAATATAATATAATACCACCCTCACACATATCACATATAACGACACAGATTACATCGTACAAATACCTACAGCATCTCATACATCCACTAGTCACACTAACACTAACCTCAATTAAATATACGAACATACATAAACCACCTCAGTATATCTTGGCTTAGTACTTACAGCCCATACATACACACAACCTCCTCACTCACTTATTAGTGAGCACACGCATTTTATCTTTAGACGACCACATACTTGGAGAACGACTTCCCCACAGTGGCACCCCACACATACCATAACTACTATAAACTATGAGTATATTGCATTATATCTTAAACCACTTACAGTGAGAGTTGTACCGAATGCGAACACGCAGCACGTTACAACAGAGAATATAACAGCCACTTCCTCCCCAAAAGTATATCAGTCGAATACCGAATATCGGTCGAATAGGTTAATGAAAAGTCGGTTCATACCACATTTGGGGGAAACCACAAAGAAAACTTATACACTGTGTCAATTCCGTAACACCCACAAAATAAGGGTGACGACACATTTTTCGTTCGAAATGGACATCCCTTTGTAGGAGACTGTACTATACTACTGTCAGTTCGTCGGAGGTCTGAATCACGATTGGTGCTAGATTCACTTAGTATTGCTACGAGATTTTTGTGGCACGCTCGAAGCCCTTCTGTGAGGCGCATTCCACTTGCAGATTGAGCGAGAGAAATAAGCTGTTTATACCTCATAGTTAAACGTCTACCATGTGACGACGATGGACTCAACACATGAACCTGGCATGATGTCTATCATCCATCTGTATATTTACCACCGGTCGGAGTTGTCCGTCATTGTCCCCACACCGCACCTCATCGGGAGCCGACACTGCAGGCGATGCGATCTTGCTCAATAATGAGAGCTATGTTTAAATGTTGGCCTGAAGTCTTGAACGTACCACGTGAGCTGTTGGCTTCGAGTTTGACATACGCACACCAATGTATGAGTCACGGGTGACATCTTATCAACTCGGCATTACATATTCAGTAGTAACAAGTTTATGGCCTCAACGACACCAGAGCCAGACGAACGAATGCGGACAGCGGCTCACAACCCTCCAGCAGCTGACTTAATCTCTTTTGTATTGAAATAGTGAGTACTAGCAGAGCTCCCTCCACTGCTCTGCTATTTTTGTTCGAGGCGCCGAGCAATACCGATGCAGTAAGCGAGTGGCGCAACTCGATTTGTACCGTAACATACTATTTCCAAGAGCAGTGTAGAAAAACCGCCCTGATTGTTATCGTTTACATTTCATATTTTACAAACCGGCAACAGGTACCCCTGTCTCTCGTTTTCTCACGGGGGTACATCCTAGGCATTATCGGAGATGAGAGAGAGGAGATAGAGCAAATATATTATTCAAGACAGTTTTTGCGCGGCATTCCTACTTAATTATCAACAGGTGTACTATTAGTGAATGAGGTAATAATGACGTTCCACCTCTTCTTTTTTCAAAATAGTATATATATTCATTTTACTTAACTGCTCAGAAAGCCAGTGATTCGACCAAATATCTCTACTTCCTTGCATAGCTTATTTAGGTGATTATAGCCCTGGCGAGCAAATGAGATACACTAGGAACTCGCAAAAGAGATAATGGCTTTATCCGAGCGTAGAAGCCTTGACTAGAACTCATGATGACATAGGTAAAAATTGTCAAGCGTGAATCATTGTTTTACTAAGTAGAGAAAAACATTCATCTATTATCCTACACTACTATCCACTACTACAATCACATAAAACTTGGTTTGATGAAAACAATTTGTTGCAAGGCCCCTGTAGACCTATAAGCATGGACGAATTTCTTATTACCGCTTAATATTAACGCTTCCAATGTTTCACTATGGTCTGAGTGAGACGAGACATAGATTAAATTATACGTTGGAGAATAATTTTGATGTCCAGACTTACAATATAAATCAGGACATACTTACGTTCCATCCGTCTGATTCTGCTACGCTTTTTTGCTCTACATAATCAATGATTGTGTTATAAGGCCAAAGACGTGTAATGCTTATAATTTTTTCAGATGTAGCAGGTCTACGTATATTATCTGTCTTATATCATATATTCATTATATTATCATAGTATTAATTTTTTAAAATCTATTAGTAAATATAAAAAAAATCGAAATAACTTAATCGATGATTGTTGCATTATTATGTGATATCATTACCCTATTTTTAATATTTTACGAATACGAATTCATTCAAAATTTTTAATTATCGATAATATTAGTTATTATATAGATAATATATATATATAAATAATATATATATAGTTAATAATGTTTGTAAAAAGCATAATTTAATGACTAGTATCTAATATACATCGTTTTTTAAAAAATTATATATGTATAAATAAATTAGCAGTAAGTCAAAAAAATCCGAGTTTTGAAATGCTTATGAAGCGATAAATGGTTGGGAGAATTTGGATGTACATTATAGGAAGAAAACTTCATATGAATATATTTTAGAATTTTGAATTTGGAGAGGATTTGAATAAGGATATTTGGAAATTTGAATGTTAAAAGAACATACATGGACCGTTTATTGTAAATGTTTGTGAACAAATATGCTTACGTTGGTTTGTTTTAGGTGAAGACAACACAAGGAGATTTAGTATTGACATTGTATTATATTTGTGTCCGATAAAAAGGCAAAGGTAAATATTAAGATTTCTAAATTATTGATGAGCAATTGCTAAGAGAAGTGTGGCGTCTGAAAAAGGAAGAGAGTGTTTTATTTTTTTTAATAAAAAAATTAAAAATGATTATCTTATTTATTGTTATTATTATTGTTAAACACTTTATTGATTACTGATGAATTATTCACTTAATTTTTATAGAAAATTAAAATTCAATATTCTTATCTATTATCAATAGTATTTTGAATACTTATTTTTTTATCATACATTATTATTATAAGTTTTATTATTAATATTATTATTATTTTATTATTTTTTAGTTTCATTTTTTTTTTTTTGCCATTTAGATAACATTAATAGTAAATACATTAGATCATTTTAAAAGTTTAAAGAACAAAAGTAGAAATTTGAAATAGGGGTTATTTAAGATGGAGAATACTTGAGCCGACCAGAAGAATTTTCTTGTTTGAGACTCATACCTGAAGCTTTTTAGGTTTCAATAGAAATTAATGAAACAATAAAAAAAAAAAAAGAAGAAAAGACCATTAGATTAGATATTCATGAAATTTCGTTTCTAAAAAAAAAAAAAAAGATCAGACAAAAACAAAGTAATAAAACCGTAATCAACCGAAATGTAACACCAGAAAGTTCTCAATGGTTTGGCAAAAATTTCTGGGCACAATGGCCAGATATATCAGAGATGAGAAAAAAAATGCTTTTAACCCAAAAAAGACGTAGAATCAGGAGAACTACACAGCAACTAGTTAACAAGGTAAGAAAACCGTCTCGTCTTTTTCTCTAGGCAAAATTTAGACATGAGAGGATCAGCATATCAAGAGTCAAAATGGAGGAAATTCTTTTTTGAACGAAGTTGGTAATTACATGCAGAATAACAAGAAGGGAAGTAGCTTTTTAAGTTGCCACAAGCGAGAGCAGGTAGAAAGAGGAAGAAAGATGGTATATTAAATAGACGAAGAGCTCAATGGCGAGAAAAAAGAGATATAGAAACTGAAACGTTGTTAACAGGAACAACAATACATTCACCCCAGTTTTTAAGGTCGACGCAGAAAGTAAAATTTTCTGAGGAGAACAAGGAAAGGCTGCCGGAGAAACTGAAAGGAACAGATAAAAAGCCTTCAGATCGATTTGTTTGGCAATGTAATTGGTGGCAAAGAGGATGCTACACAGATGATGATAGTATCCGACATTCTGACGCTCAAATCTAAGAAAAAACTTCCTGATTACCAACCTCACGAGGCGTATGTTAGGTTATTGAGAGTACAGGGTGAATCGCGAAGTTTCAACAAACAGAAAGATTATTGATTCTGTCCATGGAGAAGGACGGGTCTACGCGGAGGGCAAGTGGGTTTGAGTTGAGTCTCAACAATCAATGATCTCCACAGGGATAATTATCAGATCAGCCTATGCACAGAGTAAACTCGTATGCTACGAAAGAGAGAGAGAGAATGAAGCTACCATACAGATGAGTTGTATTACAGTTACAGTTTACATAATAAAATCTAAACCCATTTCCTCTATCTATACATTCATCTTTAAAATAGATTCACCAGCTACGACTCTTTCACTCATCACTCCATGAGCACTTTATAATTATTATCACACATGTTAACAGAGCGCCCATACGATTCAAATACGTGAACATTATTCCAATTGCGCTTTGATTTCTTCTCCTGCTTCATGTGAAACAGCTGCAATCATAACGAGATTCTATTAATTGGAGTTATGATGCTAACGCTTGCGCAAAACATCACCATCCCAGAGTTTCAAATAAATATATCTGTACTATATATATATAATATATATATAGTATCGTTGAGCCATAACAGACTATAGATATCACATATAGAACTACATCAAACATATATACCCTTATTTATAGACTTCTCTCAACTAGAAAATAAATGAGATAATATAGACAAATTCAAAAGATATTTCCAAAAGATATTACTATAACATTAAACTAGTTCTCATATAATGGGACTGTAGTTAAACATACATAGAGATAGAACAGGATCTAAAACATCTCTACAAATAAGTACTAGTTATACTGACGACCTCCGCTCTTGAGAGAGATGCGTAAAAAATCACTCAAAATTTTACACTGATAATAAATGTGGCGTGTGGAAGTTTACACATAGCTCAATCTCAACAACAACGGGCAGATGTGATAAACATCTCAAAACTACAGACCTTACGATTTGTTTTGGAAACACAGCCAGATATAATGTGAATTGCGAAAGCACCGCATCGCACTGACAGAAATCGTCCCAAAGTGTGTTTACTCAGTGATACCACTATATAAAGATATAATAGATACAATAGCGGAAAGTTTGACGAAAAGAGAGAGACTAACGAATTCTCTATTAAATCTCGTATACGAACAAAACCTATTCACTATAATCTCAAAAAAGAGGGACAATTGGAAAATTGAAAAGTCGGCTGTAACTATAAGGAAAGATATTAAAACTAAACTTCATTTGAATAAGCTCTAAGGTTTAAAACATGACAGAACATTACAGTATACCCGCATTTTCAGGGGATAACAAACTATTTCTTGTTGGCTTCATATAATTATTTCTCCTGCTCTAAATATCTCTAATTCACTTTCGTACTTGATGAAGCAGCCTGGATGCCGTGAAAGGTTGTTATTCCTCATAATGTCAAGGTTATTTCTGTACCCCAGATTCATAAAAACTATTCCAGTGTTTTTCCAACCATTGCATAGGAAAATCATTCTGAGGAATCAAAATAAACATCAAACTTAATATTTGTTTAATTACTTGATGTAATTCCGTATGAAATGATATGTACGGTTTAGCATAGAGCACAATTCGTTGGTTTGAAAACAGAAGAACTGGAAGACTTTACTTAATTTCTTATTGTTAACCGGTTTCACATCTCTTATCTGTTCTCGAGTCTATGGAACGATCTTTTGATCTCACACATTTCTTGAACCCAGAATAACAATCCACACTATAACAAAAATTGAATAATGAGAACCTTCAGCTTCACTGTTAACCCACTAAGTGGAATCTATCGTTCATGCAGGACCCCAAACATGGTCTAGGAGTATTAAGATTTCGGTCTCATTGGAGCTCTCTTTTCCCCATGCTCTCCTTCTCCATACCGTGTACTTTCTGGCATAATTCTCTTTTTCCACTGATCATCTGATTCAATCACATGAAAAAATTGCATTTGCAAATCAGCCAGATAACTAAGATATAGATCACCTACACGAGAGAACTAGCAGTTGTGATGACAATAAGAAACTCTTAGTATAGATAGCATTGCTTTTTTACTCATACTTACGATCTCTAATGCGTCTTCTTCACAAGAAGTCCGCACTTATTCCAACTGAAGCTTTTTGCTTTTAATTGCCTTATTATTAAAAAATAGATTATGCTAAACTGGAAGGAGACTCGACTTTGTGATTGACCTCGATGTTAACTTCACGTTTAAGCTTGTAAATATGTAGGAGAAAAGCTTGTCAAATGACGTACTCAACGTGAGAGTTGGACCCAATGAACTAAGGCCAGAGCCACACCACACACTCAGTAAAACATTGTCCTGATTGACAAAAACCATAAGCAGATTCGAATTCATGATGGATAAGGGAACTTTTTGTTATAACAATCTTTTAAGCATATCATACAAGTTCTGTTCCATCGTGTAGAGAAAACGTCTTGATATTAATTTAATGGCTGTTTGAACATTCAGCCAGCATCTGTAAGTTATTTAAGACTTTGCAGCGCCCGTTGCTGAATGGTGAAAAAATGAGAGGATATGCTTCTGCAAGTAAATAAAATATCATTTTAACAGACCTCTGACGAAATAATAATTAGAATCGTTAATGCATAGAATTGCAACATGTGATAAACATCTCAAATGGTAGCAAGCCACCTCTCGTCTCTGTACACTGTATGCAGCCACTACCAACTGTTTTGAGTCCATATCCGTCTGTGACTAATATGAAATTTCTAGACTTTTCTTTTAAGAATACTTCCCTTGGAGAGAGATGTTATCCGTTTTAATAGGCCCTTAATAGGATCTGAGCAAGATAGTGTACCGTTTACTAAGAGATTTTCTCCCATATATTTGAGATTACATAAATTCCCGGCCGGCAATACGTCCGCCCATATTGTCCATTGTTATTTTTTTAGGTCGATTAAGACTAACATTAATTCGTTAAAGAAATACTTGAATGCATAAGCTTTCTTACATTATTACAATTCGAAATAACTACTTGAAAACCAAGTTGGGATGACTTCAAATAGTGGGCACTAAGAAATCTTTTTCATATATTGCTACTTATAAACGAGACAAAAATTAATTGTAACGGACTCAGACTTACGGGAAAACCCGAAGTTCCACCCTATGTAAGTTTATTTTGGAAGGTGGGCAAGATTTATGCCAATGTATGCGAAAAAACCGGATGCACACCACAAAAGGACCTGTAGAGCGCACCTTATACTAAGGCCAAATCGAGAATAATCTTTGTCCATCATGAACAACTACTTACAAAATTTGTTAAATGAACAGATTGATATAAACAAATAGTGGAAATCAGTGTGCTATTAAAAAAGAACCGAATTAATGCTAGTAAAATTTTTGGCGTATTATAGCGCAACGAGACAATACCCAGTGTGAGAGTATACTTGGTCTAAAGAATTATAATTGGACTCTTACATTTTGGTCAGTCAGGGGTATGCCATGTGCCAACATGAGCAAGCGGGAGGATGTTTCTGAAGCCATTAGAGGGAGAACCCAGTCGAACGTTATAGGGAGTGAAGCATTCTCAAATAATCATACCCTATCAAATATCGCATATAATAGAAAGTAGCTCAGTCACACAATATCTTACGTATATTCACGTATTACGCAAGTGCACCACTGTAATTTAGGAGCGAACTATTGCGAAGCAAAAAGCAATATCAATCAAAAATTCTTTGAAAAAACTGCAAATAACCTGAGAGCGAGATATATTTTTAGATATTGCGAAATACCGATATACTAAATGTTCATTTAGAATATAAAGTAAGATATATACAAATAACTAGAAGTTAAAAATTAACATATATTTAAAATTAACAAAACCAAAATTGAACAATAATTAGTGGTATTTAATTGATTAGATGTAACAAGATTAATTTAATAAACAACAGATATACTCAATTATGAGCAGGATAGTATTTAATCCTTTCACTACATAAAGAGAGGTGAGTGAGACTTGGCAGCCCAGCATGTGCATCATGGGTATATAAAAAACTCTTTATGAGAGTAGGTAGTTAGTGGTAAATAAAGATGAGTATTAATATATTGGTTATTATTAATAATTATATCTTAGATTAATAATTTAATGTTACGGCAACTTCTCCTACAGTAGCTGCCATATGAGGTAAAAAAAAATAATATTTATAAAAAGGGTTTGGAGATGGATTATTTATAAGAATCTATTTTATACTCTTATATCTTTTATTATTCCACCTATCTAATATATGAATAGCTAAAGGACTACTATATATATATATAAGATATATAAATATATTATTATTATATATATAATAAATAATAATATATCATATATATATATATATATATATATCCATAACATCATAAGAGCATAGGTATAATCATATAAGGTATATATATATATAATATATACATATTAATTTATATATTAAATATATAATATAAATATATATATAATATACCTATTGCTAACTAAGGGGGAGTTACGGTTGTATCGAGTATATCAGCAAAGTATATATAAATAATTTTCCTTATGGTATGTGTGATTTTATACATGTTATCTATTATAGTTAAAACTGTAGTTAGATTTATCTTTCTTTGTATTTCTTTAACTATGGGTTTTTGTAGTAATGCATCAGGTAAATACTACTAGTGGAAAACCAGTTCGTATTCTGAACAGTCTATCGGCTGCTAAAACATTCAATACTACTTATAATTGGTAGCTATATGGTAAATTAATAATTTATTAATCTTAGGAGACTATCCTAATTCTATTGTTTAGTTACATCGCACATTATATCTGAGAAATAGATTATTACTTAACACTTGTCGTAAATTTTTTCTTTCTAATCTCTGACACGAGTTATAGATCATAATAATTTAAGCGAAATTGAGAAACCCATATAATAATTTTGGAATTATATAAACAGAATTTTTATCTACGAAGTTGTCCTATATAACTACTTCTAAAGAATTCCTAATGTACTTTATCACAAGATAATTAATAGGAAAATTAGAAATTATTAATTTTATTACAAACAAATTAATGATATATTCAAACATATATATAAATGAAATGTATCCAGCGATAACATTAATCTTAAAAGAATCTCTCGTAATTGTAGAAGTTGATGGATTGGATCCCGATTGAAAACTGATTTTGAGCTTTCCTGTAAAATGGATCTAGTAGTCGTGTAAAGAAATGTATACGAAAAGAAGTAAAGCATTTGCATCCAATTTCAATTAATCAATAATTTATTTTAATAATTATAAATCATATTTCTTAAATATTAATATGAATTAATAAATACAATATACATGGATTTTGCTTATCAGATATCTTTCATATCATATATTGGAGAATCTTCAGAAATCTAAACATACTGGAAAGTTTCAAAGAAATAAAAAAAACAAATCACTCCTTACAGTCTAACCCTATAGTATATAATTAGGATCGGGGTAAGTGATATGAAATAACTGATTGATATTCGGAACTCAACACGAATGTTTTAATAATTGACTATTTAAATAATGAATTTTAATGAATAGTAGTAGTATAGATGTGATGCCAGAGACTTCTGATATATTAAGTGAATAATGTGAAGATGGAGATACCTCCTTTATCGAATTCTTAATTAAATCTACTATTCAGGAAAACTATTTTTTTTTTCTTAGCTGATATTCTTTCACTTCTTGTCGATTGATTTTGTGAATCGCCATGCTTTTGTTCACTTGTTGACCAGTTCATCATTAACACTTGTGGTTTATTTAAAATTGGATACTGTCCAATACTGTCCACAATTCTATTACCGAAGAAAAGTAAAGAAATGATACCTGTGTTGGCGAACATCACTGAAAATTTTGTGACACACCGAGAACGAACTTAGATTAAAATTAGCGTACATAATATCGCCCCTTTTTGAGAGTCTTAAGTATATTAAAGTTTGTTCTATTATGAGGGTACTCTTAACCATTCAATAACAAAGAGCTGAGGATTATCTAATGGAGTTGGAACATAAACCTAAAGATCAATCGGTGACCATGATAAATAGTTATGCTAAAAACACCTTCGACTAACGGAATGTCTGAATGAAGGTCGGGGTACAATACTCAGGCCTTAAGACAGTGACTATCATGCTGAGACCAGTTAAACTCCAGTGTGGAGACACCTCCATAACCAGTCTGTACTTTCCCTCGCCGTTCCTGTGATTATTTCGTAAACGGGACTCAGATCAGGTCCTATAGGAACATCTTGCATGCATAACTTGAGATGATGTACTATTTATGAGAGAGAATTTCTTTATGTCTAGAGTGTTCAGAAGTGAGGAGAGTTCCTCTATCCTGAGCAACACACACAATTAAGAGATTATATAATACTCTCCTCTGATTACAACTTGGGAGTCACTTGAGTATCGTATGTAACATGTTACTTCACTTAACAAACCATACAAAGTTAATAGAATTCATTTGATATTATTTACATTGTGTTATTCGCTGCTATCATTATTAAAATACACGCATTCTCAGGTAAAAATCTTAATCAAAATAATCTCTATATAATGATTTATTAATAACACTCAGGTGTGATTTGTATAATAATCATACCTATTATTACACAAAATCTCAGTCCGGAGGGAGAGATTCTTCTAGATCGTTTAGCCATTCAACAATGAAGTGTTCTGCGCTATGTAACAAAAGTAAGCCCTACTAAACACCTTATCACTCCGAGTTATAAATATCCTTGTGGCCATTGTAATCTAATGAGCCATCTTGCTATTGATTTTTGTATACATATGAATAAGATACTTGAGTTTTTACGAATCTCTATACACTAGCGCTCTACTAAAGTTAATAAGATATTATTAATAATAAGATCTAAAATTGAATAGTATTATTTTATGATTAATTTATACATACACGGTTTAAATACTACAATTATTTCTATCAATAGATATCTAGTTACATTAATACCTAGTTATCTTACATTTAAATATAATATTACAAACACTGAATACTATAAGATATTGCATTGTATACAACTATTGGGTTAATTAAGTTAAATGAATTAATTAAGCTCATAGGGTTAACCATCTTAAGGAACAACGAACTAAAATTTATGAGGAGTATATGAGTGATACTAGAGCAATTGCTATAGATCGTAATTTATCTTATATTATAAGTATGTGATATTGTGATACCTTATCTTGTTTTCATATCCTTAATCGTTGTGACTAATTATTCCTATGTTAACTACATAAAATCTTCGTTAACTCATACTTGAAGAAATTGCTGTTTTTGTTCTTGGTGAAAACTTTTGAGCTGCACACAAATTATATTTGCCTTTGCTTTGATTTCTTGTTAAATAATTTCTCCTTTATCTTAGGTTAGGTCATTTTAGTCCTTAAGAGAAGTGAAGCAATAAAAGTATTAATAATACAACACCATTATTCCGACTGACTGGTATTTTTAAAGTCACTAAACAACTGATCAAGGTTCTAGTGGAAAATATTGACACATATCATCCGTATAGATAAAACTTAAAATCGATTATAGCTATATCCCTAGTACCTTGATACAGGCATAAGAAGTACCAGAGAAAGATTCGTACATAATAATTGTCTCTAAATCTTACGTGGACCGAGATTTTAAGTAGTAGGATATTTACCGATTATTTATTCACATTAATATTAAACCCTTTATTCTGAGACTTTAGTAGTTATTATATATCTATATCCAAATTATAACTAGTTTCGATAATAAAATAATGTAGTAGAGATAATGTGGAAATTCATATTATTAATTGAATGAGCATGTCCTACATATGAATGTCATTTAATAATAAACGTAGCAAGGTACCTTTTACCCGCTCTCCTTAACATAAATAATCAGATATTTTCATTATATTATGCTCTATCATACCACATGTAGATTCATATAATATATACCAGCGTCATCATATAATAAGAATCTCACAGAGGATATCCATATTATCATTTATGTCAATTAGTTATAATATAACTTATTTATAGTAATTATTTAATAACCATCTATATTAATTGGATAACAATACGGCTATTATATTATGATATTTATTAATCTACCGTCACTATAAAAGAAGTATAGTGATCTACTTATGTTTATATTAACACTTAAACTATATTATATAAATATAATATTATATACATATATTATTAAATTATATATAAATAATATATATAAATAATTTATTAAAAATATAATATATAATTTCATATATACAATAAAGTAAATATTATATAATATATTAATTACTTAAATAAATACATAATAAATTAATATAATAAATAATAATAATAAATAAAATAATATACTATACAATTTAGTAATCTAACATATATTATACACTCCACGGAAATTAAAAGTATTAAACCCAATCTAACCAACCATGATGTTTTGGGACTAAATTAAAACGTACATTGATAACCAATTTGCTAATGTTACATCCTTTGTTTTCACCAAAATAAACATAAATGGGCTAAAAAAAACTATGCTTAAAAAACATCCGATCCAGATTGTTTTGTTTAACAGTGTTGCGAAACTTCAAATAATTCAAGAAGGCACTCAAAAGACTTATATGTAAAAGAGAAAAAAATACCTAAAAAATCGCAAAAATATTGGAGATGAAAAAGCAAATATAGACGTTCAAAAGATCAGTAAAATTATGAAAAAACCTTATAAAGTAGGATTCGTCATAAAACAAATATTCAAAATAGGTGTTATAAAATCGCATATTTAAGTTAAGTAAATACTGTACCAAAAAATTACTTTAACTTAAACCATTCTAAAGCACAACTTAATATTCCCAAATCTTAAACATACCATAGTATTCTAAATTTATCATATATTTCCTAAATATTTCAATACAATCCAATCGGACCACAACTTTCTTTATGAGAAAATGATGACACAAGATATGGCGGTATTTAAATAATACAGATTTTTTCCCTGCCATCGGTATCATTCGGTATAATAGATATACAATTCGAATATCAATTCTTAAACATGATTTTTTTGGGGGTCAAGTAGCGAAATTACTTCAGTTTAGCATATATTATATTAATATATAAAATAATAGTCTTTAATTAAATGAGATAATAATCATATAAAAACATAGATAGAGCAACTTAAATAAATAACAATAGTTATTAAATTATTATAATAATGAAATATGAAACTGTTGTGTAAATTAGAAAGCTATTTTTTGTTATTGTTTTTTTTTTAGAATTGTGGTTTGCTAGATCGTTCGGAAATAGCATTTATATTATTTTTAATGGTAAATGAATGCATGGAGCATGAACATTGTGTACGGGTGGCTTTGAAATCCGCGATTTTACAACCCCCGATCATGAGATGCTGGTGGAAATAATACTCTTTAATCTACTAATCAAACACCACAAGTTTATAAAAGCGTATAAATTATTAAAAAAATAACTATCTGGCAGTAAATATGTTTTAAATTATTTGAACTTCTCTTTTTTTTTTTTTTTTTTTTTATTTATTTATTTTTTTTTTTTTTACATTTTTTGCATCTTTTTGCAGTTGATTTTCAAATAAGAGTAAGTGATAAGGGAATCGTTACTAACTACAGTTAACAATTCATAATATATCTAATAGACATGTTATAGAAATAAGAAATTTGCACGTCTATTGCTTCATATTTATATTCTTTAAAAACAATGTTTCATCAATGAAAATTAATAAATACATTATTTCCGAGCGATATCATAAAAAAAATAATCCGTTCATAAAACATACATACAAAGGCATATATATAAATCTAATACTAATATATATATATAATAAATAAATATTATAAATTATATTAATTTCATTTACAATAATATACATAAAATAAAATTAAAATATATAATAAAATAATATATAATAAATATTATAATAGAAATATATATATGTGGGTGGTGTGTGTGTTGTGTGTGTGTGTAGTGTGTGTGTGTGTGTGTGTGTGTGTTGCGCGCGCGCGCGTTAAAAAAAAATAACACACAAAAAATATACAAACAAACAAAGAGACGAAACAAAAATAAAAAAAAAAAAAAATAAAATGAATAAAATAAAAAAAAAAAAAAAAAAAAGATAACAAAAATAACCCGAAAACTAAGAAACAAAAAACAAGAAAAGAAAAACACACCTCCAGAACACCAAAATACAAATTCATTTGCTGGATGTCATTTAATATTAATATTTAATATTATTAATATATTAAGCATAAAAAAAACAAATTTTCCTCTATTCTCCTACTATACCACCTATTATATTTTATTTATTTAGATTTATTTAGATAAACAGAAAAAAATGATTTATTTATAAAATGGATCAAATTGTTTATTTATAGATACACTTCTCTAATCATACTAATTGAATATGTAGTTTGGCAACTAATAAATGCCATATAATAAATAATCATTAATATACCATATTATATAATAATAATAATAATAATAATAATAATAATAATAGATAATATAATAATAATAATAATCAATAATAATAATAATAATAATAATATAATAATAATAATAAAGTAAATAAAATACTTTTATTCTCTCTATGGAATTACATAGTTTTATGCTTACACTAATAATTTTAATACGTAAGAACGAGAAAAGGTGCACGTAAGGGGACGATTTCGTTACATGAGCAAATAATAATTAATAATAATAATAATAATAATAATAATAATAATAATAATAATTAATAATCGAATATAATAATAATAATTAATCAATAATAGATAAAATCATTATAAATTTATTGAATCAAAGTTCTATATATTCTTCTAGTTTTAATAAAGAATAAATAAATAATAATAATAATCATTATAATATAATATAATAACTATAAAATAACAATAACAATAACAATAATAATAATAATCAATAATAATATAATATATAATAATATAATATAATATAATAAACTAAAACTAATGCTTTAAATATTAATGATGATAAACTTTTAAATCGTAGATCATTATGATATAATAAATATAAATAATAATAATAATAATAAATAATATTAATAATAATATAATATAATAATTCAATAATAATAATAATATAAATGGTTCTTTTTTCTATGGCATGCGTTTTTCAGAGTCGTAAAATTTTAGGTTAAGTATTTACAATCTTGTTTAATTTTTTCATGATTAGGGTAAAAAAAACTTCTATAAATTTCAACTAATTAATTCAATTGAGTTTTCCTTAGGTAAAAAATTGAATGAAAGCATAATAATTTATATAAAGGTGAAGTCCTTTTATTTTAAATTAACAGTTCTTTTAAAAAGAAAAAAATGTTGTTTAATATATATCATAATATATATATATATATATATATAGTTATATATATTTTATATAATATTATATCTTATATTATATAATATTATATAATAATTTATTTAATATAAATTAATATATATTAATATATAGATATTTATATATTAATTAATATTATATATAATATATTAATTAAATATATTAAATATAATATAATATTATATATTATATAACATATTATATATTATATATAAATTATATATTTATATATATATATATATATTATTATATTTATATTCTATTATATATATTATATATATTAATATATTTTATCTGTATTATTTAATCACGCTTGGAGTCTTACAGTTATATTTGATTTTTTATTTTTGCTTTCTTTTATTTTTTTTAATCACTATATTGCTTACTAAATTAATATATAATCTACACACATGAATTCACTACCTCGATGGTAATTAGGATAATGATATAAATAAATCTGATATTCTATAGGCAATTAACAAGTTTACGTTTCGTAGAATCACATCTCCATCTCAGCTCTTAAATTTTCAAATTTTTTTTTATATCTAGGCGAAATACCCACATGGTGTAAACCCGCAGAAATGGATGGCAATCTTTGTTAGCGGGGTCTCTCGGCCTTCCGGCGGGGGACGACAGGGTAGGACTATTCCCCCCCTGCACTTCGAAGGGAAACGACTCTTCAGGGAAACCCAGTTCTAATCTGAGTTATATTTCGCAAGGTGTCGCGCGTGCCCTCAGACCTGCAAACCTAAGCATCGGTGATATTTATGAGAATAAACTAGTCTTTCTCCTTTAACAATATTTATGGGCTCACTGTGCGTCTTTTCCTGTTTACTGGGGTTCTGAGCACTACTACTCAAAAATATATTTTTTTGGTTGTATTTTATTATAAACTATTTCTTTACAATACTTTGTAATAAGCTTTTATACTGCTGATTCCAAAAATATTTTAATAATTATGGTATTTTTTATATAGTAATATAGATGTTGAATTATTATTTGAGAGAATCTTTAATTTTTATTATCTATATGATAAAAAATAAATGTTTTATTTATTTGTTTTTTTTACATTTTTAGGTAATTATGTTGTTAAGATGACAACGATGTGTAACTATTGTATAAAAATTGGTTTTTTTACATGTATAGATTGTCGTAAACTTTTCGGAAATATATTATCATTTTAAAACAATATTTTATATAAAATAATTTTATGATATTTGATATTTGATATTTTTAAAAATACTTATTACATACTTATTATTATTTATTCCATACTGTCATCATATACTATGAATTTAAACAAATATATTAATAAAAAACATAATTAATAAAATTCAAACAATTTAAAATATATAGTAAAACAGAAGAGGGCTATATATATATAATATATTTAAAGTAACTATATATATATTTATTATATATATATATATAATATATATATAGTTATTATATATATATAATAATATATAATATATAAATTATTAATTATATATATATTAATTTAATATTATATTGAATTACTTATTGGACATTGGCAAATATTTAGGAGTATAGAGCAACTAATAAGTGATCAGATAGATAGTGTGTGCTAGATGTGTGTAGGTTGATTGTTTGAGGGTGTAGTGATGTTGTTTGTTGCAGTGCTCGCTCGATCGAGTTGGTAGTGTTAGTTGTAGTTGTGTCGCTGTGTGTTGTTACACAAGTGGTGCTATATATAATATCCCAATAAATCGTTTGTAGACTCTAATGTCAAGGAAACTTTATTTATGTATTATATTTAAAGACATTGATATATCAATTTTACTGTGGGTGATATTTAACATATAAAGAGATCACACAATCGTATTATTGTTTTTTATTTTTTAATTATTTTTCTTTATATTCATGATTTTGTTTATTTTAATTATTCATCGAAACAAATTTAGTATATATTTGTTTTAATTTCCCAATTTAGGGGGGCTCGAACCGAGGGGGACAAAGGGGGACGAAGTCCCCCCCGTCGTCCCGCGAACAAGCGGAATTGACGCACCACAACAAACAGGAACTAACAACTCTTGGGCCCAAATTTTCTATTTCGGTTCTAACCCCATTAAGGGTTACTTTAGTATCCTTTGAGTTTACAAAAACAAATAATAAAACTTATTTTTATATAAAACTTTCCCTCTCTACGGAACAGACTATGAGTATGATTAACTTTATGATACAAATAAAGTTAAGGCTGTCCATTTTGAATTATCATTCGGTGTTAATACGATTATATGCATGAATTTGATTAAAAACTATACAACTATATTTCCGAGTTTACATAATTTCACTTTCTTTGAAATGTTCAGCATTATTAGCACACTTATATTAATTTATTTTGATTATTAATATATTAATTAAATTTTTAAGAAAAATTATATATTTAACATACTTCAATTTATTATCCTTTTTATATATCCTTTTTATATTTAAAGTTGAAATAAACTTGAGAAGTATTTTATATTTTATAACAATATTTATAAAATACCTATAATATAAAAAAAAATAATTAAAGAATAATATTCTATACTTCTCACTACAGCTTCAATCTCTGTTAAAGAAATAATATCAAACTTAATAACTAAACACAATCGTAAATAATATTATAGATATTTAATATAAGATGGTTAAAATTAAATATATATGCGTACATAAATCATCATGCCAAAAAAATAATTAAAAAAAAGGTAAAAACTAAGATTATGTAATGAAACTTCACTTACACTAAAAGTATTTAAATTTTGTCATTATGCGGTATTTTTAAATCATTTTTCACAGTATAAAAGGATAGACTTTTAGAAAGGCAATTGGTGAAGTAACTGATTTTGGCAGAGTCATAAATCCACAATGTCCGGATTCACAGTAAAATAATAATTTCAAAACGGAAATATATATAATAGAGTTTGAGAATATATTACGATATAGTATGTAATATCAACTAATATTGACCATTATTTATTCAATAATAAAATAAATATACACGTGATTATCAGATTATTCAATCCTACTTTTCTGTTAGTAATAATGAATATCATTAATAATAATAAATTAATAAATTTATATAAAAATAATAAATGATATATACTAATTAATTATCAATTCCTGCGACACCAGACTAATTTTTTTTTGATATTATAATATATATATAATATATAGAATATATATATATATATTATATTCAATATATTATATATATATATATATATATATATATAGACCCTATTATATACTATATATATATAAATATATATATATAATGTATATATATATATATCATATATTATAAATAATATAAGATATATAATATATATATATATATATATATATTATATATAATTAATAATATATATAATATAATATAATAATAATAATATATATCTATAATTATATATATATATAATATATATATATATATATATATAATAATATATATATATCTATATATATATAGTATATATAATATAATATATAATATATATATATATATATATATATATATATATATATATAAAGTATACATTTAGTCTATCAAATCGGAAATGCGAATTGGATAAACAATTAGGCTAACACAGTCACAGATCTAAGCGTATTTAATATTTAATATTTAATATTATAATATATAAGCATAAAACAACTAATTTTCCTCTATTCTCCTACTTACACATATTCAATATTTATTTATTTAATATATTAAATAAACATAAAAAAATGATTTATATTTATAAACTGATCAAACTTGGCTTCAATTCCTGATCCCTACACCAATATAATATATATATTCACTCAATAATAGATACTATGACTCCCTAGGGGAATCCATAATATAATTTGTATTAATAAATATGCCCTCCAGGAACTAAACAAGTATCGTACTTAAATACAACTTATTCAATCCACTTTTGAATCAGCTCTAGACAATAATAATAATGATTATAAATCTACATTCAAATTTATAGCATACATTACTATTATGAAGAGATTTTACTACATATAATAAACATAATAATATATATAAAAATTAATAATTAATATATAAATTATAAATATTATAATATTTAATAATATTATTATATATAAATATAATTATAATAATTATAATAATTAATATAAATACAATAAATTCTTTTAATTAATAATAATTATAGGTAATAATGTGAATAATAAATTACCATTATTAATATTATAAAAATATTTAGTGATAGAATATTAAATTAAAATTTACTATAATAATAAAAATTTCTATTTCTTGCCAGGAATGCTTATACTCTATAGTACGATTATTACTATTAGTTATTATAATTATTACACTAATCATATTAAATATAATATAATTTAATACGTAGTAACTAAGAAATAGGTAGCATCTAAAATCATTTATATGTAAATACTTGATATTACTACCAAATAATAATAAATATATATATATAAATAGATAATTATTTAATTACAGCTCAATGATACAATAAATTAGATTTGAAAAATTAAGAAATTATTAATATAAACAATAAAATATAATAATAATTAAAGTATATATATATAAAAATTAAATTAAATAATTTAAATTATATATATAAATTAACAAATAATATTAAGTATAAATAAAAATGTAAATAAATTTTAATATATGATTATTAAGTTAGATAAGTAAATATATATAATATAATTTATATAATAATTATTATATATTTAAAATAATAATAAAAATTATTATCTATATAAAAAATAATATATTGTTTATAGTATATATAATATAAATAATTATAAATATAATATAATAGATAAACAACCAGGAATAGTAGTACATATTTACACACAAATAGAGAATTAAATAAATATATTATTTATAAAAAATTAATTTTGAAGTAAGTTTCAAATTTACTTTAAAATTAATAAAATATATGCAAAAGGATACACAAAAAATCAAACAATAAACAATTAAAAAGTTTTTTTAAATTTTTATTTTTATATAAAACGATGGTGCTAGATTTCGTAAGCGTTATATATAGCAAAACAAAAAACCTGTAATAAAAATTAAATTTCACGAATTGTCTTTGTACATCCTGAGCTACAATTATTCAAATTATGCATCATCACAGTCTTTTTTTCGGTAGAGCGACATGATTGCACCTTCAAAAGTTATTTCAAATCTGAGTTTAAAATTAACTAAATAACATTATTCTAAAACTACTCGTTGATAAGCTCTGACTTTTTGTTTAAATTTTATATCATAATCATTATTATTAATAATTTGTATTATGTATATATTTGTTCTTACTATTGGAAGAACCCTATTTTCAACACAAAAAATAAAGTAGAATTCTTATAAATATTGCCTGAAATTTATAGAAGCTACATTGATATAAGTTTCTATAAATATTAAATATCGTGCAAAGAACAAGAGAGTTAGAATCGGTAACGAGTCGATTATTTGGAAGTCGCGCTCTGATATTTTATGATTAGGCATGTAGTATTTTTCAGTTAAGTATTCACGTATTAAATTTAGGCTTATATAGACACTACTCACTACACTTAATTTATATATCTTATATTTATAACTTGGATTTAAATTTTCATGGGCAAACTTGCTAAAATATACCAAAAACTTGATTTCTCATCAATTTATTCAACGTAATTATATAACTACTTACATTAATGAATTTTACCGAGGTATAATATAAATTTGAATGAAGTATTCATTTACTAATGAAAAAAAAGATTATTAGATGTTGCAATATTCCTAATTTTATAAAATGTTAAAATCTATTTTGAAAGGAATGTAAATTTTGATTAATTAATATATATAATATAACATATATATATTAATAATATAAATATCATATCTTTAAATATAATATTCATTAATATAATTATAATTAATATATAATATATTAACATATATGCTATACTATGTATATATATGTATATATATATATTAAAAATTTCATAGGATTTTTAAAATTTATAGTAAAGGAGTAAAAATCTTTTGTAAAGTAGAAAAAATGAATTTAAGAAATTTTGATTTTTATTTTCCCATTCGTATCAGTTGCAGAATTCTTTATTTATTTTTTTTTTTTTACTTTTGCCAGTGCCCAGATTCTCTTTACATTTTTATGGCAAAGACTTTTCCCTTTGGTGATATGACTTACACGTAGACTACCATGATTTGTTGTATTCCTTTCGTTTATTTTACCAGCTGTAGCTCTGGTCTACTCAAATCCATTATATCAATTCTGATATAAATTTGAGTTCATCAAAGGAAAATGTTCCGTCTCTTTATATACGAGTTTGAGCATGACTGTCCGTCCTTTCTGTTCTCTCTATATCTTCCGAAAATATTAGACTCTTAAGATTCTTGGCTAAAAATATTTTTATTCATCTTTTCTTATTTAGTCGAGTTCAGAAGAGCAGTTTCCTTTGTAATAGTGAAATTATTATGTAATCTCTATTAATTTTTTTTATTTCTTATTTAACTTTTTAAATATTTATTTAGGTTCATGTAACCATCATTATAAGGGTTTTATTTATATTACTTTTTTAAAAAGTTCACAAAACATACATGAGAATTTATTTCGGACTGGGTAACCTAGGATTCCATATTTGAGAGTTGATCAATTAGAGAGATATAGCGATGTTTAAGACGGGGATTGCCCTATTTTAGGATGGGGATTGCCCTACTCAGGATCCGTTAACCATTTTGTGAAGAGAAGTTGTATAGATTTGTAATTTAACATACTCCAACAGGCATATATATCCTCACAAACGTCGAGACAAATTCTAGGCATAGGATCTGCTGCATCTCCGTCACGTAATTATAAGTACGATTGACATCACATTACGCACAAGGCACTTATGAACCGGGGAGTTATACGAGACTATCGGTAGATGGTTATACTCTCTTAATTAGTTCTCCATCTCGTTTTCTCCTCACTCGCACACACTCAACCGTTTCGAAGTACAGCTCTACTAGAGAGAATTATATCCCGTCCTTCACTTTTTCTTCCGTTTTTTTGGAATGTTTTCTTACTTCATAAGTGTAATATTACAATGCGACTCACAACATACTTTTTACTTTATTATTGTTATTATTATTATAATTATAATTATTATTATTATTATTATTATATTATTATTATTATTATTCTTAATTAATTATTATTATTATTATTATGTAGTTATTATTATTATTACTTAATATTATTATTATTATTATTATTATTATTATTATTAATTATTATGTATTATTATTCTTCTTATATTTTTATTATTATTATTATTATTATTATTTATTATTTTATTCTTTTATGATTCATTATTGATTATTTGGTATCATTCATGTTTGTATTGTAGCTTTTGATACAATTGCTTAACTAATCAAATCAATAAGGGGCTTTTTATTAATGTTGCTATATTTTGACAATATTTAGGGGTTTGTTTCGTGTGATCGTTGACTCATTCCACTGCAAGCTTACTCAGCCCTACGGGAAAGTCAGGTATTATGTGGATAATCGGTGTTTCGACCGGTACAGAGGAATAACACAGTGTTCGCTCATTATAGCCATTTCAGTGATTCTACGGCCCGTCGGGCCAATCTGGAGGTCCTCGCTTTTTAATTTTTATTCTGTTTATTTATTAAAATTAGACTGTATTACAATTGAATTTTTTACACTCATTATATATTATATATAAATATATCTATTGGTGATTCTTTCCATTAGAGCGGTTAATTTTAGGTTTATTATACTATTCATGGGTAGACATGTGTCGATTTTTAACTTAACTTGTTTTTGAGAAATAAATTTTATAATATATTAAATTTTATTTAAATATTATTTTTAGTAATAAAAATTTATATTTTATTTTATTTTTATAACAAACATATTAATTTTTATTTGTAATAAAGTTTATTTTATTCATAATACATTAATAACTTAACAAGAAAGCTACTCATATATTTTTATTAATAAATTTTGATGTTAATTTTATTTCTAGTATTGTGTTAGCAGATTTATTCGATATAATAATTTATTTTCATTTTTAAATACAAAATTGTTAGTTATTTTTTCATATAATGTGTATGTAATTAAAAAATAATAGTTAAAGAAATACTATATTGCGATAACTCTTTTTTGAGAAATGTATCAGTCATGTCTCATGGTTGATAATTAAGCAATTTGGTAACCATCCTAGCAGAATTGGTTTTGTCAACTATGCTTTTTTTTATGATATAGTTTGAAATTCATCTTTGATGAAAAAAAAGAAAGTGTTAACGATCTAATCATTCCCCTCATTTCGGGGAAATTTTTACACGTTTACGATGTGTGAAAAAATAAACATGGACAATGGAGTTGTCCATATGAGCAACCATTTGCTTATGTACATTACTTATAAATTATTATAAGTTAAATTTATGTTAATAGTATACATATGCATTTACACACCATTATGTATTAATTAATTAATATATATAATAATTAATTTTATTATATTATAATAATTAAATAATAATATATATAAATAATAATAAATAATAATTTAATTAAATAATATATATAAATATTAAATAATAATAATATAATTAAATAATATAAAAATAAATAATAATATTATAAATATTATAATTAAAATAAAGAATTAAATATAATATAATAAAATTAAATATATAATATATAAATTATAATAATAATAAATAATTATATAAATTAAATATAATAATCCTGTTTTAGATACTCTTAATACCTTGTTTTGTTCGAAATGATAAGCTGTTCGTTCTTGTACATTTCTTGGGGGATGTATGTTGTCTCATTTTCTCGCTGTGTGTTCGCGTAGTGTGTAGGATCATGTAGGTGTCACTTCCTGCGCACGCTTGTTATGTTATGGTCGCATATAGAGTTGTGTGTCCAATTGATTTGCTGGCATAAGCTCCATACCATAAAATCCTAAATCTATAGACTGTTCTAATGGGAAAATGATTGAATCCTTCACCGAGGATCCTAGACTGTATAGCTTTCTACTGATGGAGAAAGCTGTCGTCCCACAAATATATCCTCTGAAAGGAGTTTGGGGTACTTCTCTTTTGGTTATTTCTCTTTGTTTCTTGAATATAATTTCCACCGAGATTTGGAAATCCTCGTCCATCCTTCTCAAACTTAGGCCCTCTCAGGCCATTCGCTCAAAGTCCCAATGTAAGACTTCCAAATCGCCCTCAATTTCGTCCCGAGATTAAACCAATTTTACCTCCCTTCCACGCTGCATATGATACGTAGGAGATGCTCTATGCCTGACCGGAGGGCGACACACGAGAGGGAGACGAAGCCATTGCCTCTACATCCCCGACACCCGTTCGTTCACGATACCGGGCAGCAATCCGATGGACACCGACTTTCTTGCCATTAACTATTTTTGCAAGAGTTAATACTCCCTAGTTTAAGTTTGTTCCTTCACAAAACTCGACAACCAAATCACATTGTTAATGACCTCAGTGCTCAACCATTGACAAAAATAAAAAATCTTCCATTTAATTCGCCTTCACAAAACTTAAAGAAACCTAGTGCAAAAGCTCAGAGTCCCTTGCTACCGACAGCGCCGAAGCCTGTACCAAGTACACACCAACAAAAACCGTATCTGCATCAGATCTCAAATCCGAATATAAATATTATTAGACAAGCAAACCCTTTGGCTGCTAGGAAAAAAACTCCACCTTTGGTGCAAGAAATTGTTAATCTTCCAGAAAGACCTACTTGGAGAGATAAACAGCCAACCCCACATAACACAAACAGGTTGCCTTATCTACCAATAGTTCCAAAACCAGTAAACAATAAAAAAATTATCCCAATATCTTCAGTACAACACAAGCCTGACACCGATGTCTCTTCAGATGAAAAAGGTGTCCACATGAAAAGATAATTTTTTACGTTGTAGCTGGGGAAGATCAATTTTTTTCTTAAAGAATTCAGAGGTAGATACTTGACAGAGAAAAAATTCAAATAACTGTATTTTATAAAAGTCTTTTAAATGAAGAATATTTGAACGGGGATGATAAGATTACTGTTTGACAGATACAACTAATAACACTAAGATACCGGTTAGATGATGGAAACTTTGCAATTAGACTCGGGAGAAAAAATTCCAATGACTGAATTGTATAAAAGTCTTTTAAATGAAGATATATAGTATATACATATATACTAGTAGTATCTTATATATATATACTATACGTAGTATATATGATATATATATGATATATCTTCTAATTATATATCAGTATTATATATATATATATATCTTACCTTATCTTACCTTCTCGACCCCTAATCACCCTCATCACTCATCAGAGTGGCCACACCTCGCTAATGTACCCCGCCGCCGCCTAAGGCCTGTTCCACAGATCGCTAAGGGCAGTGATTTCACATGTTGTTCTGGGATGATGGTTGGAGGGACAAACTAGGAAGAAGTGATACAGTTTCTGGGGCCTTTTTGCATTTTTATAGATATTTGAGATAGTTTGGATGATGTTGAATCTATTTTTGTAGTGTTGCAAGTTTGGGTGGTGACCGCATCTTAATTTGGCTAAAGATGACTGGGTAGTTATTGGAAGTGAGTTATATTCGGGTGCTATTTCTGGTGGGTGATCATTTAGTATGTTGTTTTTGGTTGTTGATTTCTTAAATATTGTACTGTTATGTGAATGTGTATTTGTTTGATGTTTGATGTGTTGTTTTGTTGTGGTTGGATGCTACTTAGGATTTGTTTGAATAATAAGGCTGGGAAAGGTGGAGGTTGTTTAAGTCTGTGGTGAGTGGGGTTAGAGAGTGCAGTGTGACAGGGGTGTTGTGATGTCTGTGTTTCAACGTAAAATTGAGTGCCTATCATTTCTAATTGTTTATCTATAAGTAGAATTTTTTGTTTCGTCGTGTAAGTGATGTTGAGGAGTTGTAGGTGTATATCTTGTTTTAATTCTGAGTACCTTGTTTTGTGTTGTTTGGAGTTTTCCCATGTTTCACTTGGTTAACAGTGAATTTCACACTGGTGAAAAGTAGTTCAGTGATGGGTAGATAAATTGTTTATATATAGTGATGGATATATGTTTGTTATTTTTGATGTCAGTGTTTGCTATTGTTTTTAGAATGTTTAGTTTCCTGTTTGCTGATGCTATAATGTTTTCTATGTGTTTTGTGAAAATTAAGTGAGTATCCAATGTTACTCCTAATATTTTGGGTGTTTTGTTTAGTGGGATAACGATGTTATTTATGAAGATTTGGGGATTGGTAGTTCCGAGTTGCCGATCTGTTGTGATTAGCGTGATAGATGACTTGTTTGGTGAAGCAGACATTCTATAGTTCGTTAACCAGGTTTGTATTTGGTTCATGTATTGTTGTGTTAGGAGATATGCTGAATTTAGATTCGGGTGTGTGGTAGCTTTGCTG
>JABUQX010048118.1:37500-39901 GCA_015478945.1 Trachelipus rathkii
AAAGTCATAAAATAAGTGTAAGAAAAATTGTTGAATTATAAGGAGAAAAAACAAATTCATGTTCAAATGTCCGAAATGTTATTGCTGTTTTTTTTTTTAATAATATTAAAATTCGTTACGTATCATTTTTCCAGTTTTTCGAAGCCATTGTCAGACAGCAGTAGAAGTAAAGGTAATTTTTTTTATTTATTATTTTTTTTAACTAAAGAATACCCCAAGGGTAAACCGCAGAGATGGCAGTAGTCGGGGTCTCTCGGCCTTCCGGGGAACGACAGGGTAGGACTATTCCCCACCACCCTACGGGGTATGGAAAACGTCCCCCCACCCTCTGTTCCCCGTCGGCTCGAGCCCCCTACTTTGCCGTGTAATACCTTTACAAATTATATGATATATATATAATATTATATATATAATATATATATATATATATATATATATATATATATATATATATATATATATATATATATATATATATATATATATATATATATATATAATATATATATATATATATTATATATATATATATATATATATATATATTATAAGTGTTCTGCACTTTTGAGGTTTGGTAGTTTGCGAGAGGTGTACGAACCAAAGGGTTGAAAATAAAAAAAGTTGATTGCAGTTGAAATATAATCAGGAAAAACAAGGACCCCAATAACCATGGCAAAAAGAGACAAATTACATGCTTTTATAAGCTTTAGGCTTTCACAGTTTAATAAAAATCCATAAATCTTGTAAGCAAATGAAAATCGGTTGCTGTCGTGCGAAAATGGCGGCAGAATGAGATGAGGGAAGCCGCTTCAAAAATGTTGCCGGATTTGCTTTGCCATAGTGAGAAAAGAGAGTTCGTTTATATATTACATTTTTGCACCTGTGCGCTATTGTTGGTAAAATGACCTGACCTCATCACCACAGGTACTCCCCTGCAGTGCTGAAGGCACGAAACTATTCCAAATAGCGCGCCGGCCATCGAATGTGCCTACCCCTGCTCGATATTCTGGTAAGCGGTTGGGATGGAGTCGGGACAGGATTCCCAGATTGAGAGCGGGTGATCGGGCTAGTCGGAACGGCTGCTTGTGTCGTAAAAGTAGCCCGAGGTGGAGCTGGAGGTTGCGAATCCTGAGTCGGAGTGGAGGGAGGCAAGGATGACGATGACAGTGCGGGTGGAGTCTGAGCCGGTCGTATTGGTGCTGTTGGCTGAGGAGGGGGGAGGATAAGGAAGAGGATCAGGAAAAGGGAGAGGAGGAGGAGGAGGAAGAGATGCAGGAGGAGAAATAGAAATGTGAAAAGAACGAGTTGAAGGGGGAGAAATTGAAACAAAAGGCAAAGCGTCAGGGTCGAGAACAGGAAGTGGATTCGCCTCGAAGAAAGCAGGCTTAAGGCGGTCGATTGAAACGACTTCTGTGCGTGTGGGACGTTGAATCGTAAAGAATTTCTCCTTCCTAAGTATCACTGGAAAAGGTCCGTCGTACTTAGGTTGGAGAGCGTTGCGGTGGGAGTCATATCGAACAAAGACAATGGAGTGCAAGAAGAAAGATCCTTAGGGATTAGGAATGCACCTTGTGGTGGACGAAGAAGGAGTCCGTCCCCACGAGGAAGCACAGCGCCTGCAAGCGGGGTAAGGATAAGCAAGCGGTCGGCTTTACCGAAAGGAGGAAGAGGACTGTGGAAGACGTCACCCGGGAAGACGAAAGAGGAGAACCATAACACACAATTCAGCACAGAACAGTGCAGATCCTCTTTAACAACGGAGCGAATGCCAAGCATTACGAAAGGGAGAGCCTCGATCAGTCCAATTCTCCGGATTGGGCTGAGCTAGAAGAGAAGCCTTTAACTGACGGTGAAAACGCTCCACAATGCCGTTCGCTTTTGGATTGAAAGAAGTCGTATGAATCTTCTCAGAACCAAGAAGATTCATCAAATCTCTTCCATAAAAAGAATTCGAATGCGTCCCTGATCCATGGTAACAGAAAAGCGGCATGCCAAAGCGAGAAATCCAGTGAGTTAAGAAAGGCTTTAGCTATAGATTTCCGCATTGGCTACAGCGAGAGGATGCCCCAAGTCCAACGTGTGAACCGATCTATACACGTAAGATATATTTCTTACCGCGGGAAGGAGGAAGAGGTCCAACGATGTCGATATGGACACGTTCAAAGCGAGCGCCAGGGGGTAAGAAAGTGCCTAGAGGAGCCTTGGTGTGACGTTGCACTTTGGATCGTTGGCAAGAAAGGCAAGTGCGACACCAATTGGCAACATCAGCATTAACGTCAGTCCACACACAAAAGAGCTGTTTACCAGTTTTTCGTGAAGCCTCAAAATGCCGGGGTGGGGAGAGCTAGTGGAGACTGAGGAAGACAGCCTTACGAAACGATGCAGGTACGAGAGGACGAGG
>JABUQX010048119.1:0-10000 GCA_015478945.1 Trachelipus rathkii
GTAAAGCTATAACAAATTACAAATTAATTAATATGTATATATTACTAATAAATTACTTTTTTTAACGTTGAGTAACTTTATTATATTTAACTATATTTTAAAGTTACTTATATTATCAATTAAAAATGTATCAGCAATTTAATATATATAAAATTAAATTTAAAAATATATTAATTACGCAGTAAAATTAGGGAGCTATTTCTTATGTAAGATAGGAGGATTTGCAGTTTTATATTTCGTCTTTTAGAGCCCATGAAGTATATTAGTATAATTATTATTGAACCGGGCTAATCATTGATTTCCATTCCTTTGTGTCCAATTTTAACTTGGTATTATAAAGGATTTGGTTTTGGGGATAGAGAAGAGGCCACCACAGAAATCACAGAAGCCTAACTTAACAAACTTCTCTCTGGGGCAAATTTTTAGTCTTTTTATTAATTAGGGAATTGACGAGTTAAGATAAAGATTATCTATGAAGGGCGCATTCTTAAGAGAGGGTATTTTATTTGTAAAAAACTGAGTCTTAACAATATATACTCAGATATTAACATTTAATAAGTGATGAAAAAAATGAATAATTATATTTACAATAAATTTTCATTCAAATTAAATTTAATATAATTTATTATAAACAATAATAATGTAAGTAACAATAAATAAATAAGTAATTAAATATATTAATTAATAAAATAAAATTAATTTTATAAAGTATTAAATATTTAAAAACTTTCTATAAAATATATGAATAAAATTAATAAAATATTATAAATTAAGTTAAAATTAATAAAATAATTTATAAATTATAAATAAATTAAAATTATAAATAATAATTAAATATAAATAAATAAATATAATAATAATGAACAAGATTAAATTAATAAATTTTAAAATTCATAAAAAAATTAAATATATGATTATAATAAAAAGAGTATTTATATAATTAATAATTAATATTTATAGTAGTTAGTTTTTATGCATATATTAATAATAATTAATTAATATATACAGGTTTAATTATAAATATAATAAATTTTTGTATAATAACTGGTATTTTAATTAATTATTCTTATTATATATTTATTTATATTATATAAATATTGAAAACCTAATATTATTTAAATTAATATATATTAATAAATTAAATTAAATTAATTTTGTTTAAATTCTATTTATATTAATCAAATAAAAAAAAAAATATAACAGATAATATAGTGATTAATTAATTGTATGATATATATATATAATCAAAGTAGGATAAATATAATAATAAATAAAAATAATAATTAAATATATTAAAAAAATAATAATATTAAATTAATAAATAATAAATAATAATACTATATAATAATAAATACATAAGAATTGAATACGAAGAAAATAAGATAGAAAGTAAAAGAAAGTAATAATAGATAAGAAATGAAATAATTAAATAAGAAGTATAAGAAAATAGAAGAAAAAGAAAGAAAGAAAGAAAGATTGAGAAGTAAAGAAAGAAAAGAATGAAAGAAAAGAAAAAAGTTGAAAAAGACTTTACAGAATAAAAGGAAAGATAAAGATATAGAAAGAAGAATAGATAAATAAAGAAGAAAGATGAACTCAGAAGATTAAGAAATATAACTCCATAAACTAGTATTTTTACATTTCATAAAATAAATACAAATAAAGGAATTATTATAACAAATAATGAATATATAATACACTACTAATAATATCAGATCAAAGAGATGAAAGTAATCTAGAATAAAATTAGTATTTGACTCAAGGAGTAAATATATAATATTAGATAGAAATATACATAATATATTAAATAATTATTATAATATATAATTAAATGAATTTGAATAATTAATAATATAATAATATATAATTATAAAATAATTATAAATTATAATTATAAATTAATATTATAATAATTAAGTATAATATAATAATTAACGTATAATAAGAAGTAAGATATTGAAGGGAATAAGAAGAGATATTCTTATTAATATTAATTATCTTTTAATCACAAGTCCAAATATATATAATATAAATTATATATAAATAATATATTAATACATATGAATATAATAATATATAATAATAATTAGATAATATAGTAATAATTTTAATTAATGAATAATATTATTAATTATATTAAATAAAATATTAAAAAAAATATAAATATAAGTCAATCAATTAATAGAATATATATATTAATTCTATATTATATAATGAAATATTTTATAATAAGATAAATCTAAAAATTAAATGACAATGAGATTATCACTCACATGTAAAGAACAATAAATAATAAATTATATGCATTAATTATACATTTATGTAATAAGTTAAAATAAAAATAGAAATAATTATTAAAATCAATGACAAAATGTAATATTTTATTATTTAACACTCACCACCCAACGATCACATAGGAAGAATTCAATAAACATATTCACAAAGGCTGAAAATCAACCAATCAGTTCCTCAATACACTATAAGATCAGCAAAATGGTTACTAATTAATCTTAAAATAAACTAAATAAGAACAAAAAGTCCATTTATTTTAATGGGTTACATTTATAAATTTCCATCGATCCGCAATTAGGCTCAATTAAATTCTAATAACTTCAGGATGTGAATAATTAATTTAATCAGATACAATTAAGATAAATAAGATAATCAAGTTAAATTAAATTATAATATTAATAGATAGAGATTAAATCAAAGATCAAGTTAAATAAAGAGCTATTATTATATATGCAGGATATGAATCAATACTAACTCACAAATTTACCAATTAACAGTATTGTACTGATACAATATTTATAGGAATTTAAGAAATAAATTTTAATAATACAACTTGAATTTTGCAAGAAAATAATAATTCGCATAATACGCTTTTCATAACTAAGTAGCATCTATAAGATAATGCAATCAGATCAAATAATTTTCATTAATTTAATAAAAATGAGAGAATAATAAATAAAACGAGTATTGTTTATAAGATATTTAAAGATAGATAAAAGTAAAAATTCGGAGGATACTGGAGGAAGGATTATATATTCTCTTTAGAGTTCGGTGCAAGGGTAAGAATAATAAATAAATTTACAATAATAATGGATTATATAGATATTACGTAATTAATCAATTTAGATAATAGAGTCCATTGACGTATATAAATAAAATAATAAATCAGAGTTAAAAATTAGGACACTAAGATAATAATGAAATAAAATATAATAATAATCAAAATTAAAAATAAATATAATATACGAATATGTATATATTATAATACTCCAATGTCATTACAGCTCATTTATATATATAACTGAATAGGTATATAAAAATAAATTGATAAAATATATTAATATAATATTATATAATATTATAGGTATTATATGAATTACAATTAAGTATTTATCAATATAATTAACTAGGATGCCTAATCTTTGGGGAATGATTACATAATTGGGAATTTTACTATTCAAGCATATACTATAATGAAGAAGAATTATATACCGGGTTTTTCAGATGAGTATTTAACTCACTTATGTAATTTTAAATCATTATACTAGTATATACACGCATTCGGGGTGGTTGCTCCGTAACGATAACTATTAACTACATATCTTAATCGAGCTTGAGCTCACTATTATGTATATTATATACTTAAATTTTATATTTTAGCTATAATCGATCAAGACATAGTATATATATATATAAATGACTTTTATTGTATTTATTACATTATAAAATCTGATTGCATTGACAGAAAGGATACTTTTGCATACACTTTTCTTTTTGATAATAGTTATCCTAATATATAAGTTAGTACATATAAAAAAGTGGGCCTATGTTATATTGCTACTATCATAATTGCTATATAATAATTATATAATATAGTAAATATATAATATAATATAAGTATATTCTTAGATATTTTTCATTGATATTAAAATTTAAAATCAAGTAAATAAATAAAGTTTTAGCGGGGGTATATAGTGTAAATTGAGGGAGTGTTTTATTTATTCTATCTAGTTTATACATAATATTAGTATTAATATATATATATAGGCCTTTATATAATATATACACATAATGAGTCCTTTGCGTGATTTGACGTGAAGAGTATATAAAATCAATCAATATGATAATTCACTTATATATAGAAAAACATTTATAAGAAAAGTAAAAAATGAAGTGACAATATGAATTACTTAAATTTATTTTATGAGTGTGAAGGAGTTACTTTATTAAGTGTTTATAATACATATACTTGAATATCATAGATCTATATATAGTGATATAAGTGATATATTATAGTATATATATATATAATATATATAGTATATATTATATATATATATATATAGTATATTATATATTAGTCTAGATATAAAGCAATCCAAAATGTGACTGTTTTACAAAAGAGAGTTAATCAAATATGTATTATTGGATAATAGTAAAACATATACATAAGGTTAAAGTATATGATATTATATGACGAGATATGAAATCTGAGAATGAGTATGGCACAAGAAAAAGTAACTGTGTGGGGGTGAAATCTGAGGATGGATTAGAGAGGATAGGGCTTATATATGCCAACGGCTTTATGTAAATTAGTGTAGTCGAGACTCGAGCACCCACTTGAAGGTAACTCAGTTTTATAGTAAGCAAACAAAAGGAAGAGAGAGGGACGAAGAACAGGAAGACAGGAAGAGAGAGGAAGAGAGAGAAAGAACGAGGCAGAGAGAGAGGCGCTCATTGTCTTATAATAACATCCCTTTTACAGCAATTTGAACTCGCAGGAAGGGAAAGGAGGAGAGAGGAGGAAAAGACAGGAAGGAGAGAAAGGAAGAGAGAGAGAGAGTATTCAAACAATACAGAGCCCAGGTATGATATTATAAGTATATTGAGGGGGTAGAGACAGGAAGAAGAGGAGAGGAAGAGAGAGAGAGAGAGAAGAGTCCGTGCCATGCGGCGGATAATTAACGGTGACTCAATATTAAGAGAGGAAGAAGAAATCCGTATAAATGAACAATGGCCCGGTCCTCAAGTGATTATGAAGAAAGAGGTAGAGAGAGAGAGAGCCCGTTCCAGTGCTTTTATGAAAAACTAATGACGTGGAATGCAAATTTGATGGGGGGGGTGTGTGTTAGTGTGTGTGGTGTTGTTTGGGGGTGTGTTTGTTGGGGTGGTTGGTTGTGTTGTGGTGGGGTGTGTGGATAGAGGAGCACGTAGAGAGAGAGAGAGAAGAGTGAGAGAGAGAGAGAGTGAGAGAAGATGAGTAGAGAGAGAGAGATAGAGAGAGAGGAGAAGAGAGAGAGAAGAGAGAGGCAGGTGGCCCATGCGCCTAATGTAATTAAACAAGTGTCCTTTACCAACGGGGTGTGGGCGGTGAGGTGTGGGGTGTGGTGTGGTTGGTGTTTAGTGTGTTTGTGGTGGTGTGTAGTCGGTGTGTCGTCGCACGTTGTGCTATAGTTGTTTTCATGATTGCGTACTGTTGTGCGAAAGAGAATAGCCTTGCGTGATGGGTCGACTGTAAATCTATTCATAGGATCAGCCTTTTATAATTAGTTATTTCAGTCTTGTTATCTACTAATTTATGTTTCCTTCATCTACACATGGATTTATAAGCAAGTTTATTGCTTTCTGAAAAAAAATTATTAGTTTACAATTTTTTTTTTACATTATTTATAATATTATAAAAAAAAAAAAAGATAAAGTAAAAAAAAAATTTTTGTTAATATTCCTGAATTTTATTGTATAAAGTAAGAAAAGCGATTGTTTGTTTGAGAAACACATAAAAAAAAAAAAAAAAAAAAAAGAAAAGGAAGTAATAGAACAAGAAATTTGACAAGCAACATTATTACGAAAAGCTTGAAAAAAAATATTTTTAATCAATTTTATGTAAAGTGCAATTATCAAATATATATATATATATGTACTTAATATATAGAGAAACTTAAAAACCGTTATATAATAATATTCTATATATATATGTTATGATATTAAAAATTGCATAATTAATATATAATCCATAGAGGACAATATCCGATATACTAATAATAATATACTTATTAGAGAGTGATTAATTGAGCTATAGCTCCACAGCACCCATTTCAAAGTGTCCTGACTCTCACTCACAACATAAATAGACCTAGTATTAAGTAAAATTTTATAAGTATCTGCCACATACTGTAACAAAACTGGTTTCATAGTTATATCTGTTCTTAAATTTTAACAGCGTAATCATAAAATATGTAATTTACAAGCCACTTACATCTAAAACAAACTTAAGAGAAAAAATTCCAAGGGATAATAGACTTATCTTGGCTTCCTAGATAAGAACTGAGTCTAGAGTCTATAGCAGTGAATATGTCTTTTTGCTAGTGCAGAGCAACTTTTTGGAACCGGTTATGGGCCAGTACCTATCCTCTTGTCACAACTGAGCCTTGGTTCCTTTACTAGTAATATAATATTCTCTTGCAAATAATAAAGGAACCTTGTAATTGTTTAACATGTGATTGGTTCCTATAATTATTATAGATTTCACAATCAAAGGAACAACATACATGTATGATTCCAAAGACTAAAAATAAAATAGCCTAATAAAAGATTTCGGAGAGGGAACTTCATTAAATGGGGCGGAAGCTGGCGAATATGAAGTGGTGACTTGTATTGAGGTACTCAGTATATGTAGAAGGAAACAGAGGGCGAAGGAAGTTAGTCACATACGTTATTTATGTTTCAGTAAGCCAAAGAGGGAAGGGGTGAAAAAGGGAGGAATTATAGGTTGAAAATCGTCTTATTCAATTTATAAGACTGTCGATTGTATTGGATGAGCTAGCCGATTAGCATGGGAGAAAAAATTACCAATATATTTTCTTCCTAAAGTTAATAAGGAAATAAACCTGAAAAGCCCAACAAGAACATTTAAACAACATAGCCAAGCAAACCACATATTTCAACAATAACTAACTACATAATAAAATACGGGTAATTATAATTATAATAATTTATATTATATGCTAAATATTACGAATAAAATTCACAAGGAATAGATAAATATCTAGCAATAATAATTAATAAAGATACTAACATATTATATCTGTTATATAAATTAGGGATAAATAAGGATAGATGCAAATGGAAGAGAAATAATTATATATAATTGAATATAATACAGCTTTAAAATAATTAATTAAGATAATAATAATAATAAATACAGCAGAATAAATAATGAATAATAATAATTTAAACATCAGCTCATAGAGTTCAATAAACTAAAATTTATAGAAAATAAAATAAATTATAGAAAATAATTAATTATTTAATAAGAATTAAGAGGAGAGAAATGGAGGGAAAGCGGAAGAAGGAAAATAAAAGTTAATCATGTATAGACCAGGTATTTATTTAACAGGTAAAACGAAAAGCTAACAAAAACGTAAAGGGCTTACACTTCAATAAGATTATGAATTAATTAAATAATAAGAGGTATTATGTATGATAATAAAAAATAGCTACAAAATAAGACCTTTAACGGGGGATTAGACGAGGAGGTGACTCAAAAAAATTCGTACAGTGCAACTCCGTGATTAGATGTAATTGTATATTTATAATTTTTTATATATAAATTTACCTAAATATAATTTAATGTTCTTGAAAAAGATTTAGGTATTCGAATAGTATTTTGATCCAATTAATATGCATCGAAGCTACTTACTCTAGTAAACGCTGCTATTATTTAAGTACAAAATCGATTAAAAGAAAGATATTTTTTAGATATATTGTAATGAAATATCCAATTATTGTAAGATTTAAAACATAAATAACATAGTAACACTGGTTTCTCTTACACCGTAATTAGTCATCGACTAAATAAATAATTATTTTGCAATACAAATTATTTTTGTTCTTCTTGGGATATTATATTATAAATAAAGAATATATTAATATAATATATGTTTTATCTGACGTGAAACATTTTTACTTATTAAAATAAATAGTAGTTTCAAGCACTTTTTTGGTACGTAAAGATAAATGCGCAGTCACCTTCCGAGGTCCATTTCAGTTTCTCCTTTCTGTAATCTTCATCTATCAAGAAACAAAATCCATGCTCTATTTATATATGTGCCAATAAAGCATTTATAGCTTTTGTTTCTTATCACATTAATTTAGTGAAGTAGCAATGAACATTATAAATTGTTAACAAGCTAAGATATATTAAAAAAGCTTGTATAACCTTACTCTTAAAACACTTGTTAATATTATCACATAAATATAATAGCCAATATACTATTAATTTATAGGGATATTATATCACAGGTAAGAAGCAGACATTTTCTCGAGAATAAAAACGCATTCTGAAGTTTTCAAATTTCAAAAAAATGAGGAAATTTTTTAAAATGACAAGTTTGTTTTAATACTATAACCCACAGTTAATTGAACACCGTACGCTAAATCACAACCTCACATTAATGAATCATATCAGTCGGGCTAACTAATGTCAGAGATTTGGTATTACAAAGAAGATAAACCTTTTAAAATACGTGAATCGCATTTTTCGCTGCTCAATGAGGAGGTATAACTTGATGGTTCAAAAGATTTTACTGCACTTCCTTGGGAGGTCACCATGGCACGGCAATTAGCGGATTTATGCTCACTTCAAATTGCTGATATGAGCACGTATCATATACGTTGTCGCATGCAAGAAAGCAACCAATGTTTTCGGGAAAACATTTAGAAAGATAAGGTTATGAACTTTTTCTCAGATGAAAGGGAAAAAAGTTACTATTTTATTTGATCACTTTTTCACATACCTTCGTAGGAGGTTGCCCCTTCGCTAGAGAATGGTTTTTTCCTTTACACTTATTTGTTCATGGAACTTAAACCTCTCAACTGTCAGCAAACATTCAAGCTGCCACTGGTAAATAATAATTTCCCTGTAGCGGTGAGAATGCGGTTTCACGAGCAATCACAATAAGTTTTTCTCAAATCTTCTATTTAATATAACTATATATATATACTATACTCCCAAGTATATATATTGTATGATATATATATATATTCAGATATATATATATATATATAATATATTATATATATGATATTATAGTATTATATATATATATATATATATATTAATTTTTTATTATTCCTTATAAATTAAAAAATAACCGAATCAATTAACAAAACTTTTGATTGTTTTAAATAATTTCAGGTGGATTCCAGACCGCGCTCAAACTCCTGCCTGGGTACGTGCTTTATAATTATATATATCACTATAAGTAATATATATGATATATAATATGATAATATATATATATATATATATTATATAATATAATCTTAATATATATATATATATATATATAATATATAATACTTATATTTATATAATAATATATATATATATATTTATTGATATATATATTATATACTATATATAAATATATTATATATATATATTGATATTATTATAATATAATATATATATTATATATTATATATATATATAATATACAGTATTTATATATATTATATATAATATATATATATAATATATATATATAGTATATTATTATTATTATATATATATATATTGTATATGTATATAGGTATATACGAACAAATATAATAACCAGCTATTATATAATAATATAAACAAATATAAAGCATATATATAAACATTTAATACTTGGTAATATATGATGAATATATATATATTATTATAGAGAGATGTTTGGTTTCAAAAAAAAAAAAAAAAATTTAAGGGGGGCCACGCGTGATCTGAGTGCTGTGAGCTACAGACTCTCAAGTCGTACTGAACGCGGGTCGTTATCCCACACGGCAGCACGTAGGTGTTGGACACAGGGCTATAGCGATTAGTAATATAGTTAATTTAAAAAATATATTTTCCATTCCTAAGCGGGAAAGGATTGTCGTACGAAGAGAGAACCGGATACACCACGAAGGGGATTAATGAGAAGGGACTGAAATTGATTTGAGTTTT
>JABUQX010048119.1:20000-47034 GCA_015478945.1 Trachelipus rathkii
TTAAATAAAAAAAGGATACCAGTACGACAGTTTTATCAGCTAAGGATCGGCCATGAATTATCCCATTTTCGGTAAATATATTTAATTTATAAATATAATAAAAAGTAAAAAAAGATTACCAGGACAGTATCAAGCTAGGATCGGCCCTAGAATATCCCTTTCGTGTAAAAAATAGATACTACTAAGGACAGTGTATCAGCTAGGATCTGGGCCCTTAGGAATTATTCCCTTTTCGTTGTAAAAAAAAAAAAAAGACTATCCAGGACAGTTTATCAGACGAGATTATCGGCTCCTGTAATTATCACTTTCGTTGTTAAAAATAAGATAAAGAAAAAAAACCAGGACAGTTATCAGCTTAGAAATCGGCCCTGAAATGTATCCCTGTCTGATGTTCCAATAAAAAAAGTGATACCAGTACAATTATCAGCTTAAGGATGTCGGCCCTGAGATTATTCATTTCGTTTCAAAATAAAAAAGATTACACAGGACAGTAGTATAGTTAAGGTTGCTGCCTACTTAACCATACTTATCTTTTTCCAGGAATGCTAGTAAATGGCATGCCTCGGAGAAAGGTCGTTGAATCGCGTAAGCGGCCATTCTATTATTTATCTTGACGGCCAAAAAATGTATTGATATGTATTGGATACATGAAATGGCAGAGGAATAAATGTTGAGGAAAAAAGGAGAGAGGTGGATGGCGTGTATTATAGTAAAAAGGGCAAATTTGAATTGCTCGCTGTGACTGAAACAAAGATGAATGGAAACGGCGATATAAATGAGTGGTAATGTTGTGTGTGGATTAAGAAGAATGATAAGTGGAGATAGAAAGGATTGCAATTCTATGAGTAGACTTGTGGTAGAGAGCTATAGTAGATTTTGTGTGTGTGAGTACTAGAATGCTAAAGGTTAAATTTAAGTTTGAAAAGCCCAAAATTTGTTGGTTTGCGACATATCTGTTCCAATCTGATGGTAAATGTTGATAGAGAATAGCGAATTTTTCAAGGGTATAATCTGGTAATGATGTTATTAGGATGATGTGAAGTGAGTAGAGAGATTCTAACGTATTTTAGGAAGGTCCATTTTGGACACCTTTCACCCGCTCTCTTGACCTTGACTGACCCGTTGCTGGTCAATTTGAGCCAAATCGAGGGTATTCTAATACCTGACCGTTGAACATTTTTTGGGCCCCACAAATATTTTTTACGTCAGCTACCTTCATGGGTGTTCGTTTTATATTTTTGTCTTATTTGTTAGTATTTTAAATTTATTCATTTTTATTATATATATTTTATTTCTATTTTTTATTTATTTATAGTATTTTTTTGTTTATTTATTTTTTAGATTTATTATGTTTTATTTTTTTTTTTTATTTTTTTTATTTTTTTTTTGTTTTAATGTAAATCAACCTTGTTGACTTGCGTCCGCCATTTTGTTTTATTAAGCGTTTGTTAATTTATTTTCAATCGTCGCGTTCGTCGGGATGAATCGCAAATTCATCGTCGCGTTTAATCGTCGCAGTCACGTCGTTGTCGCGTTTAATTCGTCGCCGTTTTTTAAACAAGTTTCCGCGCGGACGCTCCGTCGCATTATATCTATAAAGAACCACGCACAAAGAACCGCCTAAATGTATATATAGAAATAAGATTAAATTTAATGGCACAGAGGAGGGCCCATGACCGTGGTAAGACTAATAACTTTTTTAGATCTTTTTAATTTGCCCTAGCACAGGGCATTCCATCCTCACACGTTGGCTAAATAATGTATTCTTAATATAATACAGGTTAAGCAGAAAGAAAATCCCAACTTATCCTATAATTATGAAACTTCAAGTTTTATTTTTCTTTTTTTTATCAAAAAAACTTCTGCTCTGTATAATTAACCATGGATATTTTCAACTCTTTAGTTAAACTAGACATATAAAAGTCAAATGTAATATTTAACGTTTTTATAAGATTTATACAAAAGATAATTAATTCTACCTTTATCAAATAAAATAAAAAATATTTATTTAATACTACCAGAATATGATAAAATTATATTTATGGGATAACTATTACAATTTATTTGTTCCGTTACTGCACATATATATATATAATAATATATTATAACACCTAAAATAATTATTATTTATATATTAAATATAGAGGAATATTATAACACTACATATATATATTATTATTATATAATATAATAATATATTTATATATATAAACTAATCAATAAAAAATCCATTAATAGACAATCAGTATATAATATCTTATATATTTATATATCAGATCCTAGGTATTCAAAACTGGAAAATAAAATAAAAAGACATAAAATAAATTAATACATTAAATCATATATAATCTCGAGACGCACCATGTGGATTTTTACTCTCCCAGTCAAACCACTAACCAAATATGCTCTCGATGTAAATCATACAATTTGACTTATTCGCTATTATATATATTATTTATATTAATTAATATATATAATACTATTAATATATATAATTAAGATAATATATATAATATATATATATTATATATAGATATCATATTATAATATATATATATATATATAATATTTATAAGTATATATATATATATTATTATGAGAGTGAGATGAGAGATATAGAGATAAGAGAGAGAGACTAGAGAAGATGAGAGAGAAAAGATTTATGGTAGAGAAGTACTCAACCGTGGCTCATTCCAAATAGTAAATATTCACTAGGTGCGTCAGTTATAATATATAGTATATATATTGGAAATATAAAGATAAATATTTCTATTATAAGCTATAAATAAATATATCTATCTAATATATATATTATATATATATATAATATATATATTATAATATATTAATAATAATATATATATTAAATGCTTATTGAGAATATTCATGGTTTCCTTATATCATAATCTTATGAGTTTCATGGTTTGTTATAAGTTTCATACACACTATGACACTTATAAGCACTTACACACACCAGATTTACTTACACACCACTAGAATTTTACTTACTTTACAGTACAACACACAAATTTACTTTACAACTCACAAAAGATTAACTTACACATTTACTAACACACTACAGATTTTACTTACACTCTAACACAGAATTTACTTATCACATCTCACAGATTTACTTATACTCACACACAGATTTTATCTATACTCACACTACAGATTTTTAACTTACACTCACAAGATTTACTTAAACATTTACTTACTCACACTCGCACAGATTTACTTACTCACACACAAAAGATTTACTACACTCACACAGATTTACTTAAACATTTACTTACTACACATCAACAGATATTACTTACTTACACACACAGATTTAATTACACTCACACAGATTTACTTAAACATTACTTACTTCACACACAGATTTTAACTTTACTCACTAAAACACAGAATATTTAGCTTACCCACTCACACAGACATCAACACCAACACACACAAATGAGTATATTTACGGCCTTGACCTTGCCAGTATACCAATTAATGGGTCAATTTTGACCCATACCGCTTAAACCTTGTAATGGCTTTTGATGGTTCCCAATCACCTTAAGAAGTATCTAGTGATGTTCATTAATTAGTGTTCTGATGATTATATCTTATGAGAGTATTAGAATGAGTTAGCCTAGGGAAGTTGCCAAGTAGTAAGTGCCAATGAATGCCAAATGAGTGCCAAGTGAGTGCCAAGGTGAATAGGTAACCAAGTGATGCCACATAGGCACAACTTAGTGTCCAATACATTAGTGCCATAACATGAGTGCCTGCACTTTTTTACAAGCCTTTTCTAAGCCTCCCCGAGCCTAGATAGCCCTAATAATGGGTGTCTACCCCTATGAGTTATAAGTAGTATGGTGAGATTCGACTTGGTTGATATATTAACAAGTTGCTAGGATTACTTCACTACTTAATGAGTTAGAGTATAAATTTCTTAACACTATATACAACACATTCACTATGTGGACAAACTCTCAATACTATAACCACTTATAGAAACACATAATAAGCAAACAAATCATCACTTTCTCCATAGGACACTACACTAACTCTCTATATAAACACTATACACTCACAACCCCTCACATCAACAGATTACATCTCACACTTGTACTATCTCACAACTCATTTATAAATTTTAACTTAGAACTTTAAAAATATAAAATTTATTAAAAAAAATTGTAGTTAAGAATGAAAAAAGCCAAAAGTATGAACTTGATATATAATTCATATAGGATCATTTTACTACCAATGTACGAAACCTTTTTATGTTAACAAGAAACCCGATAATCCTGATTACACACCTTAAAGCAGTTAAATTACAAGAAAATCAAAAATTCAATTAGATGGTAGTAATAACCCTAACATTTACCTTAAGGATTAGTAGATCATTGTTTATTACTTTTTTTTTTAACTGCTTGTAACTACATAGTATTAACTTCTTTAACTATTCTGCTTTATTCTGTGCTCTCACCACTATTCATGTTCACTGCTTTTATATCTCTAATCATATCTTTTACTGCTTTAACAATTTGCTTACTGTTTTAACTCTACTGCATTTACCGCGCTTTTATAAAGTCCTGCAACTATTATTTATTTAAACACTACAACCTTATAAGCATAATATACAGATTAAAAATACAATACGATTGGGAGTAAATGATCGCGTAACGACCTAAGCTATTATTAGTATTGTCATACTTGTGTTTACTTGCTTTACTGCTTAAACTTTCTGCTTTACTGCTTAACTCACTGCTTACTGCTTTAACTCACATACATTACATACCTTAAACAGTAACATCCAGTTATAATCAAGCAAAGTGATACCATAACACCTTATCACTTAATTAAGGGGATTAAGTATTGCTTTGTAGTTTTTACTAGCTATTACTGCCTTAACTTTCTGCTTTACTGCTTATAACCTTTCCATGCTACTGTTTTTAAACTTCTAAGCTTTACTGCTTTAAACTTTCGTGTTACTTGTTTTAAACTCATATATTATTTATTAACCATTATGTTTATTTTGTTTTAATACTTTTTAATTATATTTATTATTATTATTGATTTTTATTTATTTATTTTTATTATTTTTTAATATTATTTTATTATTTTTTATTATTATTATTATTTTATTTTTAATTATATATAATCTTTACAGTTTCCTGTATCAAATGCCTATTGTATATTATTAGAACACACATACACACACACATCGAACACACACAACACACACACACACCCACATCCAACACACACACACTATTACACATATAGCAGTACAATTTATTTAATAACAATTTTAGTTATTTAATTAAACACGTACATTTATATTACTCAATCAAAGTATCTTAATTAAATTATTGTCTAAAAAGTTTCTTATATATACTTCTATAATAAATTGAAATTCAATTTCCTTGAACAAAGATTATTATTTTAACTGTAAAGTACTTTATTTGTGAAAGAAAACGCAACAATGCCGAAGATGAAATGAAATAACTTTATACTAAAATTTGTATCTATTTATTAAACTTTCATCTGTTTTGCCAGTACCTCCGTAATCCGACTAAATCAGTAAATCAAGTTAAGGTTCAGCCCCTAGCACCCCTCTACACCAAGGTATGCCACGTTTTGTTCTATTGACTTACTGGCTTTACATCATCATTTATAGCCATGTAAAATAAGTATAAAAATAATACAAAAATAAGTACTATTCTCTGCTCACATAACAAGTATGTATATTAAAATGTTTTCTAGTTCTTATTTTTAAATATAAATAACAATTATACATTATCATATTAATTAAGTAGTATATTCTCACTTCAGATGTTAACTAAAAAAATTTCAAAGATTTTTACAATAATTCACCCCTTCTTCATTATTATTATTATTATCTATGTACATTGACAATCCATCACGGGAAAACACAACAACCCGCACTCCGTTACAGATACGAAACGACCTGCTCATCGGTAAAATGGGTTGTAGGATAATCCTTTTTTAACCCCGGGCGATTTAAGCCTAATGGTACCAGTCAGGAAATAATTTCAAAACTGACCTTTTCTGTTAAAGATTTGGATGCAATAAGATCTACGTTAGGCTCTAAATTAGGCCTAAATTTAGGATAAAGCCTTTTTGTAGAAACGGCGGTTAATTTAATCCTAATACAAGGTCAAAAGGTAATTCCCGTATAGGCAAGAATCATGTTATTATTATTTTTATAAATATATTGCAAACTGAAACATGCTGGATGGGATCGGTAAGATCCTTAAGCAGTAAAAAGGAAATGTTTTCCTTACTTGTGATTGTTCGGGGTAATCCTTACTTATCTCTATATGCCCTCGTATGTGATTGGTCGAGAATTATTTTTATCGCCCTTTTGAAAATTAACTTTGTTCTTTAAAACTTGTATTTGAGCAGATGTGTTTTATTATCTTTAAATATATTAGACCCAAACTCATTTTAAAAATCATAGTCATTTTACGTTAAGCGGATGCAACAAGTTATCTGATTGTGATTAAATGTTTATTTTTACTAAGTCGTATATTCATATTTATAATAAATACTTTATATTTAAAAAATAATTATTAATTCCACTAGAATAGATAATAATTAATCCACTAGTTCATAAGCTAACACCAAGGCTCAGCATGAGCCCCACCCGCAAAGGCAGCCAACGACCCCGCTGGTGCGTCCCGCCGCGTCCCCGCACCGCCCGTGCGCCCGCAGGCGCGAAATATTTTTCCCGCGTTCCCGCCGCCGCGTGCGCCCGCAGGCCGCAATATTTCCGCCGCGAATTATTATTTCAGAAACACGCATACACCACACACACCACAACGGCCCGCAATACACACACGCACACATAACCACACACACAACCAAACACACACACAACCACACACGCAGCACTTTCACTTACACATATAACGTATATTATTAAAAACATTTATATGAGAGAGATAACTTAGTGCTGGTGAATGTACATTCATCCCTATTTTATTATTATTAGAACACACATACACAAGAGCAAACAAACGCACAACATAGCACAACAGCACACATACACACTCCACACTCACTGATACACAGTATACGTAAATTATTAAAACATTTTTATTTATTTTATTATTGATACTTAGTGCTATTTAACTTCATGCCTAGTTGTTATTCATTTAAAACACAGCATGCACGCACTCAGCACACACACACTTACACACATAAACGACACTGATACACACACACACACATACGAACACACAATTACACATACGCACCCACCCACTCGATATTTTGATCCCTCAACTTTGCATGCCTCAGCTTTTGATGCCTTAACTTTTGATGCTTCAGCTTTTGATGCCTCAACTTTGATGCCTCAACTTTAATACCTTAGCTTTGATACCTCAGCTTTAGTGGTTCATCTTTGATGACTCATCTTCGATGGCGTCATCTTTGATACCGCCTATATTGATGAATCAGCGTATAAGCAGTTACACTTACGGCATAGACACTGTACACCTACAAACTATACACAGCATAACACTAAGTATCTCTATTCACAACATACGCACATTACCACAAGACACTTACGTTCACCCATAGACACCTTACACTTACACTTATTACACCACACACCCGAACTATACTCTTATTCACACGATACGCACATACACATAGACACTTACGTTCCACCCATAGGGACACTACACTCACCCGCACCACAACCAATATATAGATTTATAATATGATAGTGAATAAATATATATAATATAGAATAGTATATATAAATATATATGGTATATATAATATATTATATATATATATAATATATATATATCCTGTTATAGTATAATATATATAGATAAACACGCGCGCGGAAGTATTGCGCCTGCGGGCGCACACGCGGCGGCGGGAACGCGGAAATATTTGCGCCTGCGGGCGCACCGCGGGCGAGGAGGGACGCGGCGGGGGACGGCACCAGCGGGTTGCGGGGTTGGCTGCCTTTGCGGGTGGGGCTCATGCTGAGCCTTGGTGGTTAGCTTATGAACTAGTGAATAATATTAATCTATTTCTAGTGAAATTAATAATTATTCCGCAATGTAAGTATTTATTATAAATTAATAATTTACACTTAGTAAAAATAAAACACTTTGTAATACAAATCAGATAACTTGCGCACCGCTAAACAGCTAAAATGACTATGATTTTAAAATGATTTGGTTCTAAAAGATAAAAATAAAACTACAGACACAGACTGAAAGCTCAAATACAAGTTAAAACAAAGTTTAGAATTTTCAAGAAGAATCCTCTAAAGAATAATTCTCGAACCAATCCACATTACGATGTACAGTATATAGAGAGACGAGTATCAGTAAAAGAATACCTCCCGAGGAGCCAACCTTCACTATCTATCAAGTAATAGTGAATAAACATTCTTACCTTATATATTTTTACCTGCATCCTAAAGCGGAAATATGACAAACTTACCATGCCAGCGCAGTGTTTTCAGCGTTTGAATACGTCGTATATTTTATATTAAACATAATAATAACAGATGTATTCTTTTCAAGCAAGCTGAACGGAATTACCTTTTGACCTTGTATTAGGATTAAATGTGACCAATGGCCTACACAAATATATGCCTGGCCATTTCCTTAAATTCTATAGCGGACACCTCTATAATATTTTAGATCCTTCGTAACGTAGTTATTGCACCTCACATTTTACAGAAAAAGTCAGTGTGAGAACTATAATTTATTTGATCTAGAGAATTAGGCAATTAAATAATCCTTGCCCCTGGAATACAAAAAAAGAGAACCATAATTAATTACACTACAACACATTTTACCAGAGATTAGGAGCTACAGTTTCTTCCCCGTATCTCTCAATGATGTAGGAGGAGTGCGGGTGTTGATGTTTTTCTCGTGATTGATATGAATGCGAGAAAATGAAATAGAATATTTTTTAAATTATGTTTTTCATAATGAATTCTACTTAAACCTATAAAATTGAATTAATGAATATTATTTTATAACAAAAACATGAATATTCCACTCCTATATCTTTAGATTTAAACATCGGATCCGTGAACTAATATAAATGTAAAGGTTGATAAAAAATATATTGTTATATTTTTTTATAAGTTAAGAACTATGAGAGTATTTTAATAGCTTAAGAAAATGTTCATGTTAAATGAAGAAAAGGCTCAAAGAGATATAAATAATTCAGGTTTTCTTTTGTAATAAATGTATTATTTTAAATTAAAATTCTCATGAACTATTATGTAACAAAAACTCCATCACGATATATAAAACACAAACAACTACACCTCTACTTGCCGTTAACAATGAAATATCAGAAACTGACCTCTCCTAGTAGAAATGTTTTTGTAGGATAATACCTTATTTTGTGTATCCCGGGCGATTTAAGCCTAATTCCAGGTCAAAAATATATTTCAAACTGACCATTTTCTGTAAAATGTGGGATGCTAAATTAAACTATAAACGTTAGGCCCTTAAAATCTTAGGCCTTAAATTTAGGATTAGCCTTTTTGTTAGAACGGCTAATTTTAATCCTTATAAATACAAAGGTCAAATAAGAGTAATCCCGTTATATAGACAATAAATCATTGTTATATATTATTTTATAAATATATATTTCAAACTGAAACATATGCTTGAGATCGGTAAGAGATCCGTATTTTAATAAGCAGGTAAAAAGGATAAATTATTATTTTTCCTTTACTTGTGATTGAGTCGGGGTATATTTCCTAATATCTCACACATATTAATGACCTAAACTAGTATCGTGATTGGTCAGAATTATTTATCGTCTTTTGAAAATTAACTTTATTGTTCTTGGTAAACTTGTATTGATTGAAGCAGCGTGTGTGTTTTATATATCTTTAATATTAGAACCAAACTTCATTATTTTAAAATCTATATTAAAGTCATTTTAGGCTGATTGAAGCGGTGCACAAAGTTATCTTGATTTATATTTAAAAGTTGAGTTTTTATTTAATTTTACAAGTGTATATCATATTTATATAATAAATACTTACATTGAGGAATAATTATTAATTTCACTAGAAATAATAATAATTATATTATCCCACCTAGTTGCATAGTGCATAATCCACCAAGGCTACAGCTATTGAGATACCCCTACCCGCAAAGGTCAGCACAAACCCCCTCAACCCGTTCCTTGCGTCCGCCGCGACCCGCGTCCCACGCCCCTGCCCGCGTTCGCCACGCAGCGAAGCAAACTATATTTCCGGGCGTTCCTGCCCGCCCGCGTGCCGCCCGTCTATGGCGGCAATATTTCCGCCGAGCGAGATTCAAAAAGAGCGCTATAATTCAAGAGTATATGGTATATATTATATAATATATATATAATATATATATATATATATATATATATTATATACTACTGTCTCATATCATTAATTAGATAATGTACTAAGTAGTAACCTTGACTATCTCATATACTAGATTAACTCCTATGTGTGTGACTGGTGAGTATGTTATGAGTGTTTCTATTGAGTTTGTAGAACGTAGAGTTGTCTCATGTGTATGTGCTATGTGTGAATAAGAGCATATAGTGGGTGTGTGTATAATTGTAAGATGTTTAAGTACTAACTTGCGTGAAAACGTAAGTGTTCTTATGTAGTGAATGTGAAACGTAGCTCGTGAAATAAATGAAGAAAAAATAATAAGATGTAGGTTGTTGTATATCATATAACCGTCTATAGACTGTTAATGTGTCAATATGGTAAGATGATTAAATCTGAGCTTTAGAAGACTGATATGCCGAGTCAATAAGGACAAGGTATCACAAAAAGATGACGCTCCATCGTAAAAGAATGACTCATCAAAGATGAAAACCACTAAAGAATAAGCTGAAATAGAAAATAACAAAAGAGGCTTATAACAGCTATTAAAAAATGCTTGAGAGGCATCAAAAGTTTGAGGCATGCAAAAACGATTGGTATCACTCAAAAGTTGAGGCATCAAGAAATTCTGATAGAGAACAAACATAAGATTAAAGGAGATCAAAATATCGCGATGTGTTTACGCTGGGTCTATCGTTTAAGTTTATGTGATTTTCCGATATGTGTGTAGTAAAGTGTCGAGTAAGTGACTGTAGTAAGTTGAGTTCTTAGATTGTGTGATGTGTGACTTTGCAATGTTTCTAAATAAAAGTTATTACAAAAAAGCATGAAGTAAATAGCACTAAGTATAATAAAAAAGGAACCTAAAAAAAAAAATGTTTAATAAATTATACGCGAATGTGTAAGTGAGTGTGAGATTGTGTAGTGGTGTGTGGTGTTAGTGTATGCGTGTTTGTGTTTGTGTATGTGTGTTCTAAATAATTATAACAATAGGGCATGAAGTAATTAACACTAAGTATAATAATAAAATGTTTTAATAAATTAACGTTATATGTTAAGTGAGTGGAACGTGTGTGTGTGGTAGTGTGTTTGTGTTGTGGGTATGTGTGCGTGGGTATGCGGGCTTGTGTGTGTGTGTGTTATTGCGTGTTCTAAATAATAATTCGCGCGGAATATTCGCCTGCGGTGTGCCGCACGCGGCGGGCGTGAACGCGGAAATATTGCGCCGGGGCGCACGCGGCGGGCGTGGACTGTCGGCGGCGAACGCACCAGCTGGTGATGCTAGGAGCAGTGCGCTGTCCTCTGCGTGGGTGTGGGCTCAATGCTGAGCCTGCATGTGTGTTAAAGCTATTATTGAACTAAGTAGAAATTAATTATTATCTATTCTAGTGAAATAATTCTATGAAAGAATATAATATATATATCACATCAATGTAAGTATTATTATTATAAATGCGTCCATGATATACACTTAAGTATAACAACCACATACTCCAAAGTAACACTATTAGGGTTAGATACAAATCAAGATAACTTTGTCACCGCTGATAGAACAGAGCTTAAAGATAGACTATATTTTAAACCCGAGTTTGTGTTCTAAAAGAAAAATAAAAACACACACCAAACCTTGAGCTCAAAATACAAGTGTTTAAAAAGCAACATAAAAGTCATAATTATTATTTACTTTAAAAATTAAATCTTTCATAAAATAATTCTCGACCAATCACATGGAAGCATTAAGAGTCACATGATAGTATATATAGGACATACCCCCGGACCAGAGCACAAGTTTAAGAGTTCCGAAAACCATTTTACTATTTACCTGCTTAAAGGAATGTCTCCCTGACTAACCGAATCCAGTTCAGTCTGTTTCAGTTGAAATTATTTATAAAAAATAAAAAACCAATGATTTCTTGTCTATACGGCCGAATTACCTGTGTTGACCTTGTATTAGAAATTATAAAAAAGCCCGATTCTACTATCAAGCAAAATACGGGCTTTGGTATCCTAAACTCCCTTATAGGACCGTGAATATCGGATTATGAGCAATCCTAGAACTGTATTTAATTAGCACAGCCACATGTTTATCAGAAAAAAGGTCAGTTTATGAAAACCATCTATCTTATTTTGAACGCTGGACCAAAGGGCTTAAATCGCCCCGGGATACAAAAAGGATTATCTTACAACACATTTACAGAAGAGGTCAGTTTCGTATCTGTAAGGAGTGCGGGTTGTTTGTGTTTCTCGTGATGGATTGTCAATGTACAAAGATAATAAAATAATAAGAAGAAAACCTGAATTATTTTAAAAAAAATAACTTTTTGAAATTTTTTTATATGTTATACCACCACCCGAGACGAACTGGAATATATTCAATCTAAAATGTGAAAGTGAAAAGAATAATAATTGTATACTTTCTCATACAAGCATTTGAAGATACTTTAAGAGTAAAAGATTATTTTAATATCAAACAGTACATGTCTTGTACTAGCAGAGAAAACTTATTTGTTATATTTATACTATTAGCGATTGCCTAAAACGATAGATGTAAAGCTGGAAGAGCACTAACTTCAAACTAATCTTAGAAACAAATACGTTGGAGGCCACTAAGACTTTATCTTGGTTTGCGAGAGGGGTGCTAGGGGCTTGACTTACTGATTTACTGAGATTTATTGCTTTAGGGACGTAAAATATATGTTTTTAATAAAAAATTTCATAAATTTTAGTAAAAAGTTATTTTAAAGGAGCATTGATAGTTACTAAAAATTTATAAAACAACAAAATAAGTAATTCTAAACTAGCAAATAATAAATTCGTGTGTTCAAAGGAAATCATGGAACTTACATTTATATATAAACTAAAGATACTCCAAAGAAACTTTGAAATAATTTTAGTATATGTTAGATACAGTGTAGTAATATTATATTATTGTGCACGGTGTTTAAATTAAAACATAAGAATTGTTTACATAATATATACCACCTATATATGTTGTATAGTTATTAGTGTAGATTTGTGGTTTATGTGGTCAGTTTTTCAGTAATATCAGATGCTTTCACTCCTGTGTAGTGTGTGTAGCGGTCATGTGTGAGATGTGATTGTATTCCGTTGTTATCTTTTCTATAAAGAAATACTCCTTTATTTAAAAAATAATACATTTTAGTGAGAAACAATATGACTAGTAAATAACACTAAGTTATAATAATAAAAATAAAATAAAATATATAGGAAAAAAACTAATCAAATTAATAATAAAAATAATAAAAATAATAATAATTAATAATAAAAAAGGTTAAATACAAAATAATATCATGGAATAAGATGAAAGAATACCAAAGTAAAAAGATGTTAAAAACAAAAGAATAAAAAAACATAATGTTAAAAATATATGAGTTAAAGCAGTTTAAAGCAGAAAGTTAAAGGAGTAAAGCAGAAAGTTAAAACAGTTAAAGCAGTAAAGTTTAAAGAGCAGTAAAAGCAAGTAAAATAATAAAAAGGAGCTATGAAAGCAAGGTATTAAAAAATAGAAGGATTCACTACTATAATCCCCTTAGTGTTAGTAACACCTTACCAGTGCATTTAACTATGTTACTGCTTCCAAAGGTATATTATAAATGTAAATGTTATGTAGAAGTATAAAAGCGAGTAAAGAGGCAGTGAATCAACCTCATACTAAGGTATCAAGAATTTTTGGAAAAGAATAATTTTTCTATAATAGTCCATCACGAAGAATACATTCCGGCAACCAGGAGCATATCACTTAAGGAGATGGATGGTAAAAAACAATATAATATCTTAAAAATATATCTATTTAGAAAACAATTTAAATAACACCAACAAAGGAGAAAGCACTAAAACGAATATGCTGCTTTATAATAAAATTATGTGAAAGCATGGTTTTCTGCTACAAATGCAATTGAAGCTCCCACGATGCGATTTAATTTCTTTAAAAATCCTTTGTGAATACAAACCACGATTTATAATCTTTGCAAGAAGCACCTTCATTAAATTAAAGCAAGTATATATAAGTCTAAGAAAAGGTTCTAAAAAGCATGTTAAAGCAGTAAAACAAGAGAACCATACTAATCCCTTAGGTGTTAGGTGAACACCTCTATGATTTACGATTACTGAGTCTTTAGGGAGTGTATATGTTAATAAATTATAATAATGACTGAGTTAAAGCAGAAGAAGCAGAGAGTGTAAAACAGTTTAAATGATAAGGCAAATATCTTAAAGAGCAGTCACAAAGTAGTGAGTTTTACCAAAGCAGTAAAAAACTTATGAGAATGTGATTAAAAGCAAGAAGTAAAAAGGCAGAAAAAATACAAGCAATAGTAAAAACATGAACGATCCGAAAGCAATGTAAGAACAGATTAAAAACAAAGGCTATACATAATCCCTTTCCAAGGTGTAGGTGATATTAAACATCCAAATTATATTTTTCTAACAGTTTAATCAAGAAACGTTTAAAGGCGTTGTAAATACCATAGTATATTTTTTAATAAAAGTTCGTACAATTGTAGTAAAATAATTACAATCAAATTAACTTAATATTTACATCACTTTGGCTGATTTTCTTTAGTCGAACATCACCATTACAGTACCGAGATTTTAAAAAATTGTAAAAAAATTAAAAAAAGTATTAAAGTAAAATATATTAAAATATAAAATTGTTTATCAAAGAAGATGATTTTGAATATGTGAAAAATAGATGTAAAATAAAAATGCACCCCGAAAATATTTGACCAGAATATGGCAATAAGGAGCGTCTTATGTGTTAGAAGTGTTCATGATCAGGATCAGAGGTAAGGGTGCTTATAAGTGTCATAGTGTGTATACGTGTCATAGTGAATGGTGCCTGCAATTAAAAGTGTTAGAAAAAATACTTAACTCCATAAGTTAGTGGAAGTTATATCATAAAGTTTGGCTCTGCAGCAGATCTTCTCAAGAATTCCCTACAGTATACATATGAACACTCTAATCGAATTCCTTCAACTGGCTTTATTAGATAACCTAGGGGTGAGAACACCCAATATAGTAAACTCAGTAATTGCATAAGGCCTCGGGGAGGCCTAGAAAAAGAGCTTTGAAAATATAAAGCTGCGCACTCAGTTGCACTATTGTGGCACTAAGTTATGGTCCACTAATGTAGCACCAAGCCTGCACTACGACAATTGAGCGATTCTCACTTGGCTACTCATTGGCTGATAGCCTTACTTGGCCAATCTTCACATTTGCACAAGGCACCTGCGACTCAGTCGGTGAAACTCAATAGAAATATAGATCAACACATCAGAAACACTAATAGAACATCACTAGATACACTTACAGGACAGTTCGATAAAATTAATGAAAGGAATTTAACCACAAACGTGATACCATCCAAGCCATAAAAGTTAACAGATTGAGGTCCAAAAACTGTGACCCATGGTATCTGGCCAAAGGTCAAGGCCGAAAAAATCATTGTATGCTGTGAAGTTGTTTGTTTTGACAGTTAAACTAAATGTGAGTGTAATTAAAATCTGTGTATGTAGTAGAAGATACATAATTCATGTTGAATTGTGAGTAAGAGTAAAAATGTTTCATAGCTAAAGTTCTCTTGTAATTATGTAATGTGTGAGTGTAATAAAAATCTGGTGGAGTAAAGTAAATCTGTGTTAGGTAAAGTAAGTAAATGTTTAAAGTTATAAATCTTGTGAGTGTAAGTAAAAATCTTGTTGTAGAGTAAGTACTAAATCTGTGGTGAGTAAGAAATGTTTTATAGTAAATTCTGTGTTGAGATGTAAGTGAATAATCTTGAATAATTATGTTGTGAAGTAAAGTAAATCTGTGTATAGTATGTGAGTAAGTAAACATCTTGTGAGTGTAAAGTAAATCTGTGTGAGTATGTGTGTGCGTGTGTGTGTGTGTAAGTAAATGTGTAAGTAAATCTGTGTGAGTGTAGTAAATCTGTGTGTGTGTGTGTGTGTGAAAATCTGTGTGTGTAAGTAAATCTGTGTGTAAAGTGTCTATATTATAAGTGTCAATAGTGTAGTATGAAAATTATAACAAAACCAATGAAAACTCATTTAAGATATATATAAGGTGAACCATAAACTTTCAATTAAAGCATTAATATAATATAAATATATATATATATATATATATATATTATATAATATATATATATAATATATATAATATATATATATATATTTAATTATATATATATATATATATATATATATATATATATAATATATACTGACCACGTTTTAGAATATTTCTTATATTTGGAATCGGACACGTGGTAACCTCTCTCTCTCTATCTCTCTCTCTCTCTCTCTCTTCTCTCTCTCTCTCTTCTTATCTCATATATTTATATATTACATATAGTTATGTAAAATATATTAATATATAATAAAATTATTAATATACATTTATAGATGTTATATATTATATATAATATATATATATATAATATATATATATATAGTTTTGAAGCCAATACGCCAACGTAACAGTATTTATAAAAATAGCGAATAAGGCTTACAAACTGTATGAATTTTAACATGAGCATGTTGTGTTAAGTTATACTTAATTTATTACATTGTGTAAAATCCATTTCTTGTATCTCGAGATATTATTATTATTATTATTATTATTATTATTATTATTATTATTTAATTATTATTATTATATATATATATATATAATATATATATATATATAATATTTATATAAATATATATAATTATTTAATTATTATAATTAATTAATATATTATATAATATATATTATAATAAAATTAATATATATATATATATATTATTATAATATATAATGTGAGTTAAAACGGAACAAATAAAGTAAATTAGTATCCAATACATAAATATATAATATTTATATTTACTTTGGAAAACTGATTTTAAATAGGTTTTTATATTTATTTCAATAAAGGTACAATTTTAATCTTCAATATGATAAATTATAAAAGTATATAATATTTACAAACTTAACATGTCAGTTATAACTAATGAAGTTGAATGATCCATGGTATTATAACACATAAGCATGAAGTTTTGAATAAAATAAAAAATAAAACGGAAATTCTATATAGGAAGAGGTTTTTTCGCTTATAAGCCTAATTATTTAGTAATAATACCTAATTTTGCCAACGGTGATGAGTGGAAGCCTAAATTTCTAGAGGGCAAATAATAATATAAAGGGACTTAAAAAGTTTAGTCACCAGGCTTGAGCGCCCCTGGGTGATTAAATCTTTTTTTATCTAGCTTAAGTCAGTATTCTTTGTGCGTTGGTTCTTTGTCTATACGAATGCGGGACGGACTCCGCGGAACTTAGTTTTAAAAAAAAACCGAGATATATAAACGCGACAACGACGAATGACTGCGTACGATTATAACGCGACGATAATATTGCGATTATCATCCCGACCGAATCGCGACGATTGAGAAAAATAATTTAACTAATAAGATCGCTCATAAAACATAAATTGAGAGGTTAATTTTGTAAAACCAAAATATTAATAAAAAAAAAAATGGAATATCAAAATCTTTAAAAAAAAATAAAAAAAAGAATTAAAATAAAATCTAAAAAATAAAAAAAAAAAAATAAGCTAAAAAGTAAAAATAAAATTTAAAGAAATAAATAAAGAAGTAAAACAAATAACTTAAAATTTTAAAAATATAAATGGAGATATTAAAAAAAGAAAAAGATGAAGAGAAAGACGTGTAGGTAGAGTGGGTACTAGCGTCTATCATATATTATGTTAATGTCATGGTAAAAAAAACCAATTATTAAAAAAGAATGAGTGTAGCCAGCCCGTCAGTCAAGGATCAAGAGAAGAACGGGGCGGAAGGCTACGGTGTCCAAAATGGAACCTCCTATCTGAACATTGATATCTCCTACTCAAACCATCCTCCTCCAAAACATCAATTCAGGATGTATCCCAGAAAAATCGCGATTCCTTCAACATTACCCTCAGCATGGAATACCCTATCTATGTCGCAAAAAGCTCACAGCAAAATTTTGGGCTTTTTCAATAACAATTAAATTATAACCTTTAAGGAAATTCTAGGTACTCACCAGCACACAAAAAAATCTACCCATAGCCGCATCTTTACCAACAATAGTCACTCCATCAGAATGGATAAGATCCTTTGCTATCTCCCCCCTTTCATTTTCCTTTCCACACCCACACCACTTCATTAATTGTCGCCTTTTCCATTTCAATCTTTGTTTTCCAGCCACAAGCGAGCAGATACAAATTCATTTTCTAAATACACCCTATCACCTATCTCTATTCCTTTTTTATCGGGCCTCAACATTTATTTCCTCTGACCATTTCATGTACCCATACGGGATGTCAAATACATTTCTCTGAGAATGGCCTGCTTACGACAGATCCACGACGCGTTCTCCGACGGCATGCGAATTAGCAGTACCTGGAAAAAGACCTAAAGTTGGTTATATAGCAGCCAACCTAACTGACTTTACTGTTCCTGTATCTTTTTTTTTGGTATATACAGAATGCCAATGAATAATTCAGGCACGATCCTAGCTGCATAACTGTCGCGTGTTGAGTATCCTTTTTTTTTGGACACGAAAGGGATAATTCAGGGCCGATCCTAGCTTAGATAACCTAGTCTGGTATCTTTTTCTTAATTTTTTTTACACGTAAAGAGTAATTCAGCTGACCGATCAGTAATTTAAAAGTTTATTTTTGAATCTTTATTTATTATTTTTTATTACACGAAAGGGATAATTCAGGGCCGATCCTAGCTGATAACTGTCCCTGCGTATTCATTTTATTTACACGAAAGGGCATAATTCAGGCCTAATCCTAGAGCTTAGTAATAACGGTCCTGTATCTTTATTCTTTTTTACCACGAAAGGATAATTCAGGGGGCCTAGAAACCTAGGCTTGATAACTGTCCGGGTATCCTTTTTATTTTACACGAAAGGAGATTAATCAGGGCCGATCCTAGCTGATAACTGTCCTGGTATCTTTTTCTTTTCTTTTTACAAACGAATGAGTAATAAATTTCTAGGGCTCTCTAGAGAATCCTTTTACTTAGTGCGAAATTAAAGAAACTCGTTGTATAGCACATCGTGTCACACACTTTTATTATTAATTTCATACACATGATACAAGTGTCTAGAATAATTTTACAAGGTGCCTCGAATATCTAAAAGCGGTATGAGACTCTAGTCGCGTGCTCGTGGCTTCTATCCGATTATATTTTAGTGTTTTTACGCAAGGTAGAGAAATTAATTATATAATTTACAGAGACCACTGAATTTACACCTACGATTATTTCACTTTCACTTGGTAGTTTCGTATTTATTACATTCTCGGTAAACGTGATGTAGTTTTCTTGTGGGTTCCTTTATCCTCGCTACTATGAAATATAAACATTACACTATCACTTTCATTTTCTATATTTTACTCTCACCAATTATATATTAACAACGAAAAGTGAGTCAATTCATATTTGGTGTATCTAATTCAGGAGTGCCAGTACCTTATGTGCGGATAAATAAAAGACGTTAAAAAAATGGCTGTATTTTGTCCTTGAATATACTTTAGACCAGCAGCATATTAGCAAAGGCGATATTAATTTTCATGCGCGAGCTACGATCCTAGCTCTGTACTAGTCAAAACTATATCCATCGATTAATATTCTATTTTAATCAACTATATCTTTCTTACTAAAAAACGCAGAATTAAATAGCCATGTGGACATAACACATCTCTGCCTCATATTAACAGATATACCTAATTAATAATAACAATGAAAATTAATTAAAACATAAAGGATAATTTATCATAAGAGTGGATCATTTCCTAAGTTAAGATTAAATTAAAATTTTTACACAAAAAGTCATAAAAAAAAATTCATTTCCAAATTCATATTTTAACTAACAAAATAATAATAAAACAAAGTACAGATACCTTGTAACTCTCGAAGCTTTTAGCTTAATAAAACCTTCCTGGTATCATATATATTACTTACTTCACTCATTATTATTATTAAGCGATTCTTAAATTTAAAAATATATCGAGTGGACCGAATAACCTCGCACTATAACTACAAGTTAGTCCTAAATGTCTCGTGGAGATAACATTTCTAGTTTTATTTATTACGGACTGGAGTAATGGATTATATAATTCTAAGTGTGATAACCGTTATCCTAGTCTATATGAGTTAACTTGATTACCATGGTAGATTACGTTTTTATTCTTTTATTTTTTTTACTTGTTTTTTACACCAAAGGGATAATTCAGGGCCGATCCTAGCTGATAACGTCATACTATGGTATACTTTTTTTTTTATTCTTATATAGTGAACACGAAGATAAATTATAATTCAGGGCCGATCCTAGCTGATAACTGTCCTGGCATCTCTTTTTTTTTACACGAAAGGGATAATTCAGGGCCGATCCTCGCTGATAACTGTACCTAAGTTATATGGATATTCATTTTTTATATATATTTATGATACTCTAGAAAAAATTTGTATTTTAGATTGTGGATGCAGTTAGATTCTTTCCTGTCTGGGGGTAAGTTAAAGTTATGATAGTTTGTAATTTTGGTGGTTGATGTTTCTCAATGAGAAATACTCAAATAACTCTCTAGAGTTTTTGTTATATAGACGTAAGACGCAGATGATTGCATATAGAGGCAAGTAGTAGTCCTAGTAAAGTTAGATAAAAAAGTTACCGGATCGTCGTTACTATAGTTAATAATAATTATATATATAATAGTATTATAATTTATATATAATATTATATATTTATATTATATATATTTATATAATAATATATTAATAATATTATATATATATATATATATATATATATAATAATATATATATATTATATTAAATAATTATACTTAATATAATAATATAATATATTAATTAATAATATATATATATATATATATTAATATATATATAGTGTTATAAGGAATATAGTAATTTTGTTTATTATTATTAATTTGTTTTTTATATATTGAACAGACTATTCGTTGTTCTGCCATTTCAAATTTCCTAGTACTCATGACCATTGTTCTATAAATAAATTTATGTTGTAACTATGCAGTGGCTCCACCCAGATGTGATTGATGTATTTTTCAGCTCGCTCTAAATAGGAAGATTTATTTTGTTGTAGCCAGTTTTGTGGGAGGGTCCTGTACATTTCTCAATAGATATATATATATATATAATAATAATAGAGATATAATATTAATATATATATATATTATATATATATATTATATATTTATAATAATATTATAATATTATTATATATTAATAATTTTGTAAACTAAATGAAAGTGAGTCGAAATAAAACTAAAAGGATACCCTATATATATATATTATTATATATATATATATTAATATATATATATTAGTGATATTATATTATTATTATAATTATTATAATGTTGATTTATATAATTCTGATTGAGATGTTTATATTTAATATATAGAGGAGTAATAAATATATATATTGATATATTATATAAATGTTTATTAATATTATGTTAGTTATATAGTATTAATAGTGGGAGGTATTTTATTTATTTGATAAAAATATATAACATAAAATTAATGCTTAGCTACATAGAGTATAATATATATAGAACGTATAATTAAGAAGTAATAATAATTATATAATATTTAATATATAAATAATTATCCGTAAATTATAATAAAGAGAGACGTAATAAAATAAAATACATAAAAATTCCCTAATAACTGAGAAATTAGTATAAAATATGAACACCGCGTCTTGGTCAAGAACACTCTATACAGATTAGCTTATCTTACTTTCTATCTCATCGAGATTTTCACGCGGGAATTTCCGATTTGTCACAAGTGATCTTAGGGGGAGGTTAACCATTGTAAAAATAAAAATAAATTGTGAGTGAAGGACAATATTTAAAAATTCTAAACAAATCCTCCTAACTATGTAATTTTCAAACTAAATAAAATTTTTATAAGTATATACTTAAATTATATATTTATTATATTCTCAAAGAGTATTGCTTAGCCTTCAGGGTAAGGATATATTTTTAAATTTATTTTTTACTTACAGCAGATATATTTTTAAAATTATTAATTTAAGGGCTTATTTAAATTATATATTAATTATATCAATTATAATCAATATGAATTAAATATAGTCATATTTAATTTTAATTTAAAATTAAATATAATATTCTGTAATAATATAAATTTACATGAAAATATTATTATTATGATTAATTATATATATATTTAGGGTATATGTTGGATTATTTAGCCAAATATACTATATATTATATTTTATTTATTATAATTAATTATATTATATAATAATATTAAATCAATAGTAAAGTTTAAATTTAACATAGTATAAATATAATTTAAATTTATAAAATAAATGATAAGTAAATTAGTTTAAGAAATATTATATAATAATTAAGTAATATATTATAATTAATTATATATTAACTCATACAGGAAGTGTAAAGTAGTATATGTGCATAAAAATGTTATCAAATGAATCCAGAATTTAATGTGCGAAAGTCACCTTTAAGAATTATATTGTTTAAATACGCTAAAAAAAGTTAGATGCTTATATTACTAGACCCTGATTTAGAATTCTATTAATATATTAAAGAGAATGTAGTAATTATTATATATTTTTTTACCTGATTTATTATAATGTATTTAGTATAATTAGAATTTGTAACATGACTGTTTAACGATAATACGTTATTCTAGAAATATGGGCAAATTAGTTATGTATTAAAATTAAAATAAACACACAGCATCGCCTCGAGAAGACCGATGAGATGATCAGATTATGAGTGTGAAACGAACATTGATTATAAAGGAATTAGAGAATAAAAGAGATATGAAAATAATTTAGCTTCCATGAAGAGCTTCTATTAGTCACAAAGCGCTCAACCTACCAGTTAGATAAGTCTGATTTTAATGTTACGTTACTTTCATACAGAGAAAGATGGTGCCAAGTATCTATGGCCAGAGCTATCTTTGTCTAGCTCATTAATAATATGTAGAAGATTAGTAACCGATAAATATCAAAAAAAAATTTTTATTAATATTATGCGCGACAGAAGTATACTAAACTATATATCTATATGTATGATCTCAGAATTATATACATGTTCATAACAGAGAACTCAGCGACTGAATAGGTGCAGATATATATTCTATTGTAAGGCTCCATAAAATTAAGTATTAAGTCGGTCCAATAAGCTGTTATGGTATCAGCAAATAATGCATAATCTGACACACAGTGACAACATCTCGGTGAGATATCATATTCACAGCAATTCATATTCTATAAAATGAATACTTGTGTTACTCTAACTGTAACATAATGCTATAATAATAATTAATACTCAATATTTAATCAATCCACTTATAAAACAAACTAAGCATCAAAATCTAGCAAAGAGATAATTATTATAAGTGAAACTATACATCTCCGAATAATAACTACTAACGATGGATGATGCCATTAGTGATCTTATCCTATTGAGTTACTCATACTTCTATTTCAAATCCTGGAGTACTAATTTATAGATATACAACATTTCAAAGATCGTCGTGCAATACCTAGATACGGAAGTATGGGAGGATTTACCATGGAAATGTCCAGTAATATAGTTACTAATGAGCGGGAAAAAGGCGAGTTCGATCTCGCCTGACAGAGGGTATTCTGAGCTAGCAACATGATCATCGCAGCAGTGTGTAAGGGCATCAGTGTTTTCATATGTTTGTGCAATTCATCCAAGCCTTGTCGTGTCCAAAGTAAAACTTGAGCGCAGTGAGAGGAATCTCGAGACCATTTAGAGAAGAGAGACAGTACAATGAGAGAGGAATAAAGGCCTCTTCTTTTTCTATATTTTACTTTCTCTATTCTTCTTGAATGCACACTCTCGGTACGAAATCTGGAAGTGAAGCCGACACTGATTCTCATGGCACCCACACCCAACATATCTCTGGTGATCGTTTCCAATGAGATAGTAAGTCACCATAAAAAAGATTCTATAATGATATATATTATATTAAGTAACAGATAGATCACTACACGAGGCTTATGTGTAGTATCCAATCAGTTATAATGTAATGACCCTCCCTAATCTACCCCTATTAAAAAAATGGGGATTCCGGTTCTTGTTTGATATTTTCCTCGATACAGGAAGCCTAACCCTAAATGTAATATTGAGTCATAATTCCAATGGAACTAGCTTATTTTAAGCACAACTACAATGCACAAACAAATGTGAGTGTGCAACAATTAACATGTATAGGGCATGCGGAATTAAAAGAATAAATATAATATAAGTTAAAAAAAAAAGGATACGTAACGTCAGAAAAAAAATTATGGTTAGCGTATTTACTCAGTACAAGCCAGAAAAAAAAAAAAAACTAATAATGAAATAAATAAATCTTTCATCTACTATCTTATTGCTGAAGTAATCTGGTATATTACAATTATAATAGATATGAGCTTAATCGTTACTTTCAAATAACGAGTGATGATATATAATACAAATAAGTTTACTTACATACTTAAGAAGGTTAGTATTAATAAAACATTAAGCCTTAATATATAATAGCTTGAGTCTCTGGAAATGTAAATAATTTTTATAGTGATTATTATTTGATATTCATTATATGAATATATAATATAGTATAGTACTGGATATAATCAGATATAATTTAAAGTTCAGAATTCAAGCTATATATATTATAATGATTTAATTATATATAATATATATATTATTATATATATATAGATATATCATTAGTTTTGACTGATAATAATAATAATATGATATAATATATATATATATATATATATACTATGTTAATTAGAAGTGTGATATATTATTATATATAATTATATATTATATATTATATATGTATAGTATATATATATTTAATATATATAAAAATATAAATATAAATATATATATAATATATAATATATATATAATATATAATATATATATATATATTATATATATTTTTATTATCATTACCATATCTCACCATAGGTAGGTCATTTCGCTATATTTACTTACTGACCAGGTTGGATACCAGTATCTTACTCTACCTTATTACTGCACATCACGAAGAGAGAGAACTCTATGATGTACCTAGAGAGTCACACTCGTAAAAGAGATATATTCTCGGAGCGCAGTGATCGGTATGTCGAAGCGATGCTCTCACAATTATTGAGCGTATACTAATGTATTGGCAAATATTATCTAGACTCAGCGTTTTCACCGGCGGTGGATACATGTGGTAGAGGCACTTAGGAGGAATATCATATCTTCTTCGCGATTTGTCACTCGAATTTTATAGCTCTGCTCGGTTCTCCCAAAGCTCAGGAGCTATATCGTGTTACTATGAACAATATAAGTTTCCTCCCATATGCTGGTCTATGGTAGATAATATGTTGAGTATCAAGATCACACTGAGAAATATGCTAACTGGATGGCTACCGGCCATAGCTGTAGGCAATTTATCCCCTCTTGTTAAGCAGTATCTGGCATAAGTAATATAACTATAGCTAGAGGCTGAAGACATTATTAGTCTAGTGGATATGTAACTCTTGTATCCTCGTCTACTTCCATTATTTAATATAATCATCTATACTTCTCACTATATATTTCACTTAGCAATTCATATTAAAATATGTTTAATAAATTTAGTTTATACTAAATTTATTACTATAATTGATAAAAGACTAAATAAATATTAAGTTTAGGTAGGGGTAGATACTTGACCTTACTACCTATATGTATGGGTACGTACCCCGTGATATTTATATATAATATAAGATGATTTAATATGTATATTATATACTATATATATATATATATATATATATATAATATAATATATATATATATATATATATATTTATATATATATATATTATAATAATATATATATATATTATATATATATATATATATATATTTATATATATATATATATTATAGATATATATATTATATTTATAATTATTTATATATATATTGTCTTTATAGTTAATATATATATATATATATATATATATATATATATAGATATTATATATATATATATATTATATATATATATATATATATTTACCCTCATGATATTCATGACGTGTTATTTCCATTATTTAAGCGGCCACACATACGGCATTATACTCTTGGATTGTATGTTAGAGCTGATCAAAAAAGCTAAATGTGCCGAAACTATAAATTAGAACCTCCCTCGGAAAGATCGATTGTAAATGTTGGTTGTAAGTGTCGCGTAATCTCAAATATATTATCTTATATCATTATATCTCATATGGTACATTAATGATGTTTCATGAATGAAAAGAGAAGAAACAACTTAAATCTACAATCAGACTTAAATTTAACACGAATAAAATTTTAAATTTTTAATTAAATTGATTATTGCTTATAAAAAAAACAAAGAAATAATGAGATACGCTAAATGGAATTGAAGGTGTTTTTATTGCTCAATGAAAACATTGTGTAAAAATTATTCGAGAGGCAACAAAATGAAAATATTAAGTGATGATTGATAAAAATAAATAATTAAGAGC